>JAULCC010485380.1:0-10915 GCA_032358795.1 Nuttallia obscurata | reverse complement strand
AGTCTGTGTGAAATATGGCCCACTAGGGCAGGTCCGACCCCAGGATCACCATTTGAACAAACTTGGTAAAGGACCTTTGAATGATGTTACACACAAAATATTGTAGCTCTTGTCTGTATGGTTTCAGAGAAGAAGTTTTTTTTAGCTCAGAAGCCATGCATTGGAGGGGAACCGTTCGTACTAAGTTGAGAAAGGTTTATGCTATGATGTTTGACTTCAAAGTTTAGACAAAATCCAGCAAATGGTTCAGGAGAAGCATTCAAAGAAATGTTAATGACAATGGACGGAGTGTGATCAGAATAGCTCATGCTTAATCCAAGCCTTCTCTGCCCTTAAAACAGCCCTTTTATAAGATTTTTATATTTCATGTTGCTGTTGAGGGTTGTGGGAGAGGAACTTTAAATTAATATGTTTTTGAACATATTCCTTGGATTAACATTTCAAGCTTATACATCTATTAACAATACATTTATTAATCTATATGAACAAGTCATTTATGTTAATCTTTATAAATTGAAACAGTCAATCATTTCATGTGACAGCAGATGTGTTTCACCCAAATACATTTTTACATCATGACATTTTATTTGTCAACCAACTCTGAAATAATTGCCAGTTTAAGCTCTAGCTTGTATGGTTTCATATATGTGGATGTTTTAAGTTTGTCCAATATAAGTCACTGTAAAATAAGACAACCATGGGGCAGATCCATATCTTACCATGGGGTCACAGTTGGAACAAATTTGGTAGAGGACCTATGAAACAACCAAAATATCTAAGCTCTAGTCTATATGGTTTCAGAGAAGATTTTGTAAGTTTTCACAACCTAAGTCAATATGAAATAAAACTGCCCCAGTGCAGAGCCAACTTTGACCACAATTTCAACAAACTTTGTAAAAGACCAATATATGATGTTACACACAGAGTATCTAAGCTGAAGTCTGTTGAGTTGCAGATAACAATTTTTTCTAAGTTTTCACTTTATAAGTATATGTAAAATAAGACTTCACTATAGGGCTGGGCCAACTTTGAAACAATGGTCATGATTTGAACAAACTTGGCAAAGGTCCTACATATGTATGATTTCACAGTTTTCTAGTCTGTATGGTTTCTAAATAGGAAGATTGTTTTAAAAATGTTGACTAATTGATTGAGTTGGGTTTTACGGCACTGCAACACTGTATAGGTTATATTGTGCCATTAAGGAAAAAACTTGTTGGATCCAGATCTCATTTACATCGAGATAAAATATGGGGTATGGATCCAACAACTTAATACCTGCTGAAGAATCAGAAATGCAGACACTCCAGTTTACGTTAAAACCCTATTAGTCGCCTCTTACGGTCATGCCAGGGTTAAGCAGTGGTCCAAATTCTTGTGCTACGTTTAGCATGCCCCAGACCCACATGTCACTATATACATTTATTACATGACCCGCCTTGTATTCTATTCAATATATCCATGTCATATTCTGTTAAAGTACATGTGTTACCTATCACCTCTGAACTTCTAAGTACTACAGTATACTGAAATAAATTGAGACAACAATTTTACATTATTTGTTTGTCATGTGATAAAAAGAATCTTAATCTCGTTTTTATTTGATATAAAAATTTCTTCAACTCGTATCAAAAACTGTTATTAAGCTCGTCAAGGCTCGCTTAATAAAGTTTCCTTATTCTCGTTGAAGAAATTTTTTATATTAAATAAAAACTCATGTAAGATCCTATATGTACATGGACTGATTGATAAGGTTGTGAGCCTTGTATAGAAGGAGTTAAGCAATCAATATATGGCACATATTATGCATCACTTCTTATGCAGTTGATAGAAAATATTAAACTCAAGTGCCCTTAATATTTTAGTAGAGGTGTGCTGTTCTATAAAGACAATGCCCCTAATGACAAGTCTGTCACTGCCATGGATGTCATTAACAATTTTGGCTTTGAATTGATTGAGCATCCGCCTTATTTGCCTGATCTCATTCATCTATTTTCAAAATTGAAAAAGGCCATTTCCAGTACCAACTTTCAGTCAGATGATGATGTCAAACATTCAGTTGAGGACTTTCTGAACAGTCAAGAAAAGGACTTCTTAAAAAGTGGCATTGAGGCCCTTAAACATTGCTGGCAAAAGTGTCGAAATACTGAAGGGGATTATGTTTAAAAAATAATGCAATATGTCTGCCAAAAGTAACACTTTTACATAGGAGGCTCACAACTTATCAGTCACCCCTCATAAGTCTTTGTAAAACAAACCATCCTAGGGAAGGGCCTACTTTGACCAAATGGTCAGGATTTGAACAAACTTGATAGAGGACCTTTTTATGATGACACATGCATTATACCTTAGCTCCAGTCTTTATGGTTTCTGACAGAATTTCCTTGGAACAAAAATTGAGATAAGTTGATGGATGCACTGATTGAGGGTGATCACAAAAGCTCACCCTTGACCATTTTGTGGAGAGTTGAGCTAAAAAGGAACTGAAACTTCTGTGGTATAAATCAATGTAATTTTATGAAAAGGACTCTATATGACCAAAGGGCCCAAGATTGAACAAACATGATAATATCTCTTTAAGCCTGTGTTGGATGTATCAAGCCTAATGCCTTGTTGCTTTTGTCAAGAAGATAGAAATGTTGTATTTTTATTTAAAATAAGTCATCTGGCTGGCCCTGCTTTGATCTAATGGTTAACATATTGAGGAAAAATGGAAGCATGTTATTTCAACCACAGGGATCAGCCTTGAACAAACTTTATACTTCCACATCAGTCTTTTGTTCTTAATGTAAACTAAAAGTACCAATACATTAAATAATACCTTTATGGAGCATTGTAGTTTTGGACAAGAGTTTTTAGAAATTTTTGGTTTTACTTAGAAGCCATCTGCCTGTACCTCTATATATTGACCCACTGGGCCATAGTTTGAACAACTTTAATAGAAGACTACCCAAGGGGTTTTCATGTGAAGTTTCATCAAATTCTGTTCAGTTGTTTATGAGGCGTCATTTAAATTGTTTATTCAAAGGATGGATGACTTAACAACACAAAATGCCATAAACAACCAGAAGAGATACAAACAAAAGGCCAATAAGGGCCCATTATCTACTGGCTTGCCTTGCAATAATCAAGTTTTGCATATGTAGGGACAGGTTTACTAAAGGAACTAAGCTCTCATTGAAATCTGACTACTGTTTAAGTTCGGTAAACTGCACTATTATATTAACAAGCTCAGTTATAGGATTTTTTCTTTCAAATCCAAAATCCTCTCGTGCATGGGCTTATTTGGTTTCCAAAATAACCCTTGCTCTTATAGAAATCAAACCAAAAATAAGTTTGGTAGACATTAGATTTTACATGAATACACTAAAGGTTCACAAGCTCAAATAAAGGATTTTTTAAAAGAGCCATAACTGACACATTGAAAATACACATAGGTCTCATTTGAATTTATTTACTAACTTAGTATGATGAAGATTGAACAAATGGAGACAGAAATTTCACAACTTTAGGGACCATAACTGAGTCATGCATGGTTGAATCTTGCTGGATTTTGAAAGGAATATTTTAAGCATATCAAAAAATTGTATGTTTCATGGAGATATAATCACAGGGCTTTTTTTCAGCATTATGGGACAGTGACCTATATCCATGGAATTGGGACTTTTAACGCAAAAACACTCAAAATTGGGAATTTTAAATGCTATCTTGCTATAGTTAAAAACAATTGTATAGCATCATTCTTGTTAAGCTTTACTGTTATTACATCAATTTAATAACACATCAGTTGAAGATTATATTTCACATGCTGTAAACTACCAACATCCATTTAATAGATTAAGTTTTATATCATATGACTTGAAATTGGGAATTTTCCACAGAAAATTGGGGAAAAAACATACTTTTTAGCAATGGGAATATAACACTATAACAGCTATCGGTTAAAAAAACAAGCCCTGAATCAAATTCATCAAAAAAATTATTATATTAACAGGCAACGATTAACAGATGCTAGGCAGACACAGCCTTTGACCTGTCTAGACTAAACTACAATTAAACAGGGGAGACAAGTCCCAACAACCAAATTATGCAGTCAGTATGTCATCGGTTCTCTCTCTTGGATTATTAAGAGAAATGATATTTTTATAAAAAAGCAAAAAATCAAGCATCATTTTTGTTATCATGAGGATAACCTTAATTTCAAGACAATCATTCTGTAAGATATCTGGGTTTAGCCTTTTACACTATTAGCTGTCTAATTTCAAATATCCGACAAAGATTTACATTTTGATTTCTAATGTGTGTATCATGAGTGATATGTAAATACTTATTATAAGTAAGTATAGTTTTGTATGACATGTGCAATGCCTTTAAAAAATCAAAATTCAGACATATGCATAAAATCATGCATCACAGCAAGATTTTAGTGACAGTATAACTTATTATATGTAGTATGGATACACACAACTATACATATTAAAGTCTGTGTTTTATACACATATGTAAGCATTGTCAAAAGCAGGTACAATACAAGTTAGTAAGGATAAGAATGAGTTGACCTACTGTGTGTAAACAAGGCATATTAAAGAACAGTCAAGACACATTAAACAAAAATTTCAAACTTTAATCTTCCTCTTGAGTAATGGCTGCTTTTGTCAAAGATACAAAATTCATTTCCAGTACTTATAAACAATATATGTCAGTTTATGATAGTTCTTCAAAAGTTTGATCTCCTCATTTACATTCACTAAGAGGTTTTTCATTTTCCACTAAAACCCTCTTTGGAAATACTTTTCCAGCAGCTTCCCATTCTTTCATCTCTTCCCTGCACTTTTGCATTTTCAAAGCATAATCAGCACTTGCAGCTCTCCTTTCCTTAAACTGGTTCAGTTTGGATTTAAGTTGATAATAGATGAAAAACACACCCCATGGAGCATATGCGATCTGGAAAGAGAAAAGATTTTGGACTGATATGCACAAGCAGATTTCAGGATGAAGTTAGTCTACAGTTTTCTTAAACTGGTAATTATTTTTACCAACCCCAAACCCAATTTAAATATTTAGTACTCAAACACTGTCAAAAAAAAATTCAATTTGCCTGTATAAAGAGAGAAAGCTAACTCTTTTCAATTGGCTTAAATAAAGAGTTAGTTAACTATCCATTAGTTTAATAGACAGATGCATTTGTCTATAACATACATTTAAGAAATTCATCATAGAAAAACCTAGGTCTATCTACATATGCAGTTTCATCACACTAGCAGCATTAGTTTTGGAGTTATGCTCCGATCAAAATCATAAGACCAAAAATAACAAAGGGGTATAATTCCTTTCAAAGAGCAAACAGAGTTATGGTTCTTATGAACTGCACTTCCTCTCATCAAGTTCTGTCTACATATGAAGTTTCATCAAACCCAGCTTCATTAGTACTGGAGTTATGCTCTGGAAAAAAATTAAAATACCAAAAACAAAACTTTTCCAGTTTATTAGGGACAATAACTCCATAATTCTTGCGCAAAAAAAAAGTGAATTTTACGACTTGCAATCTACTGCTCCTAATGAATAATTATGCCAAGTATCAAGTGAATCAGACTGAAGTGAAGAAGTAGTTCACCGGACAAGATTTTTCAAGTTGATTCAAGGGTAATAACTCCATAATCCTTGCACGAAAAAAATATGAAGTTTGCTGCTTGCACATCTATTGCTCTAGATCGACATTTATGCTAAGACTCAGGTTAATTGGACAGAAACTGAAGAAGGAGTTCACTGGACAAGACTTTTCAAGTTGATTCAGGAGCAGTTACTCAATAATCCTTGCGGGAAAAAAAGTGAAGTTTGCTTCTTGCACATCTTATGCTCCTAATGAATAATTTTGCCAAGTATCAAGTGAATCGAACTGAGAGTGAAGGATGAGTTCACCAGACAAAATTATGCAGACAGACCGCCCGCCCGACAGGCTGATTCCAATATACCCCCTTCAAACTTCGTATGCAAAGAGGTATACTAATCTTTGAAGGCTGATTCCAATATACCCCCTTCAAACTTCGTTTGCAAGGGGGTATAATAATCTTTGAAGGTCACCTAAGGAACACTTATACCAAATTATTTCAAATCTGGTTTTAAGTTATGCAGAAGAAGATTTTTTAATTTTTCACAATATACATATTGAAAACTGACTCTGTCCCCTGACAGCCTTTTTGTTTTAAAACAGATAAAAATAATTTGAACAACCTTTGTCACAGTTACCTAAGGAAAACTTATGCCTAATTATTTTCAAGTCTGACTGCTTGTTTTGGAGGAGATCTGTAAAGTTTTTCCTTTCTGTTACCATGGCTACTAGAGTTCTGCATGGAATCAAATTCTTTGAACAACTTTGAAAGAGGACTACCCAAAGAACATTTTTGTAAAGGTTATCAAAATTGGCCAAACGATTTAGGAAGGGATGCCGTTTGTAGCAAATTGTTGACAGACATATGGATGAAGGACACCAGGCCGGTCACAATAGCCTACCATGAGCCTCTGGCTCAATGAGCTAAGAAATATATTAAAATTCATACTTATTTAATAAAACGGCTGCTAGAAACATTTGTGAATCTTGACTGAAGTATAGTGGTTATCAAAACTATTACACCTTCATGAAGATTTTAAATCTATAATTTACCAATCATTCTAGGGTATATTTTATTGTTTATTAAGAATTAAATGTTGCTTTAATGGTATTTCAGTCATATCGCAACATCCATCTCATTACAGGTGGAGGACCCTGGGGGACCCCTGTACACTATTTCAGGCACAGCCACGGAGTGCACCCAGGTAGAATCACTAACTTACAGCAAGCCAGCTGGAAGGCTTCCTCAATTGAAAAACAAGAAGTGCCCTGATTGGGATTTGAACCCCCAGTCGTGATTGACCATAACCACATGCTAATAGTTATAGTTGTGTGTAAAGAACTACATTTATCTACTGCAAAAGTGTATCATAATATATTAATCAGTGTGTATGTTTAGCTCCATACGTTCAATATAAAAAACAATTCTTACATTCTTTTTGCCTCTTGTTGTTACAGAGTTGAAGTAGAAATGAAAACCTTTAGGTGGGATCAGCCCCTGCTGTACAGCCAAAACCTCAGGTAGTGGAGCCATACTGGATCTTTATCTGCATATAAATAAACAAATATAAGCATTTGAAAATTAACCCCAGAGGTTCTTTAAATATGTAATCATAACCAGGATTTGTCAAATTATACTAAGCCAAATTTTACACATTGGACAAAAGTCCAAAATATAGGGCTTTCTGTTATATTGTTTCTGAAACAAAGCATTTTCTTTCTATCAGACCTTTACAATTCTAGCAAAAAAAAAGAACTATCAGTACTTTGACAGCTTATTAACATCTACAGCAACTATCTGGACATGTATAACATTTATCTTGCAATGTAATATAACAACTTTTTCTCTCAATATTTTCAAAAGCCAGTACAGGTACCCAGCCATGGATCAAACACACTGCTTCCCACATCAAAAGTGGGTGCTCGACCATGCAATATTTGTGTCATCTTTTTCACTGATATTCAAAACAACTGGCCCATGTGGGCCCAAATCAATCTGCTGTATTGAAATAAGTACATAAATAAGAAGGGGGTCAAAAAGGTCAATTGTGTTCTTCAATAAAGTTAAAAGTGTTTGATAACAAATTTGATTAACAGATTCAATTTGTTCATGTTTAACTTTCCTCTGTCAATGCATCTCAGGAGGACCTGCCACTATGTAGTTCAAAATGCTCCTGGATGACTGTCATTTTGCTTCATCCACGGTAAACAAATCTGTCAAGATTTTTAACTGCATCATATGGCTGAATTCGGTCATTTTATAGTAATATCCATGAAATAAAGTTTAAATGAACTGATCAAACTTTGTGTGGTTTGCTTTTATAATATAAGGATGAACTGATGAACAGACGTAACAACCACAGTCATCTTAATCACAGAACTTATCTAGTGTGTTGTTTACTAAAGAAACAAGGCGCACATTGGCATGATATGTGATGGGTTTTTCATCAGCATATTTATGGGGATAACTCATGAAATGTGGGGCACATAGTTAACGGTTTGATGTACTCTTCTTGTTTCATTTTGTTTCCTTAACTTACTAGCCCTGTTGGAATAGCATTTGAAAAATTCCGCTCACCCGTTTCTCTATTCCACTCGCCAATGCTAGTGGGTAAATGTAAATAACATCAAGAAAACTGTTGAATCGAGTTTAAAAGGGTATACTGAGGAATCTGACTCTTGATTTTAAAACCTTTATGTATAAGGTTTAGACATACAGTACTGTTGCAGCCTTGTAGGACGGTAAATGAATAATATCTAAAATTTAATGTTCTACATCGATATGTATCAGTTAAATCATATTTCAAGCATTCATTTTCTTGGTTTAGGCTGAAAATCAGCAAAATCTTGGAAGCTGCAACTGATTCCATAAAACACCTAGATTGAAGATATTGACCCCAGCATTTTTGGTGAAGTTAAAGACTGAGAAATTGATTGCAAAATTCCATTTGAAAATATGTTCTTTTAAATATTGAATGACCAACAGTGAGTGTTCATGTGATGGTATATTTGTGCCCATCACCAATTGCATTCATACTGCATAGACGCACACAGATCGTCATTCAAAGCTTATATTAACATTTTTGCATTTGACAAGATCTTTTAAGTTTTCACTATATACATGTAAGGAAATCTGACTCCGACCACTGACTGCCATGTTTTTTACAGATCAAAATAATTTAAACAATCTTTGTATACTGTAAGCCAAGGAAGATTTATAATTACCAAATTATTTTCAAATCTTGTCATTATCAAAATTGACGAAGCCATTTAGGACAAGATGTTGTTTGAAGCATAATTATGTTGAAGGACAGACTATGGCCAGACTACGGACAAAGATCGGTCAAAATAGCTCACCAAGAGTCTTTAGCTGAAGTTAATACAGTATTTTTTTCACATTTTCTGTCGTTGTTTACTATTTATAAACAATGTAATTTCATCAGTTTTTTTTTATTTCTTATGGACTTGTTACAGAAAGATGCTAACACATCAGAAAATACCCACGATGTGTGGGATTCAAACTCATTAACTCGGGATAAGAAACCTAACGCTCTAGTCAACTGAAGGGCCTTCCGTTGCCCTGTGGTTATAGTCGTTGACTTGCAATCTCTCAGTCCCTCTCCACTGTGGTTTCGAATCTCGGTCTGGGCACTTCTGATTTTTCACTCTTTGCCTGAAATAGAGTGCAGAGGTCCCCTGGGGTCTTCCTCCACCTGTAATGAGCTGGACATTGCGATATGACTGAAATACTGTTAAAGCGACGTTAAATTCCAAATAAACAAACAAAACAAACAAACTAGACAACTGAGCCAATGAATCAATTCCCTGACACAGTTGTCAGAGGTTGCATTTAAACTTATCGAGCCAGTGTGCACTGTGCAGTCAGCAGTAACAGACCCCCTCTACAGAAAGTCATTATTTATGATGAAAGAATAGGTTAATGACTTTTTAAAGTCAGCAACCATTTTATTAATTTTATTTTTTACAAAGTCTAGGTGCAACTACCCCACGCGAACCAACATCTAACAAACTTGCATTTGTATCAGAAAGATGCTTACACATCAGAAAAATACTGCATTGTGTGGGATTCAAACTCATAAACTCCGGCTTATAAACCAAACGCTCTAGACCACTGAGCCAAAGAGTTGATTTCCTAAAGCAGATTTTTTTTTCATCTAATTGAAGCAGTGAACAGTCAGAAATAATAGATGAGATTTTATTGGGAATTTGATATTAGTGCTATGTGCAATAATCCATTTTTATGCTCTTTATTCTAGAGCACACATGAAAGGTTGTATGGTTCATGCAAAATGGCTAGCATTTTTTTTTGTACTGAAATCAATAGGGGAATGTAAATATAAACAATTGACAAAATAGGCACTTCATTTTGAAAGTGAATGGAGTAAACTAATGTGTGATGGAATTTCTTAGTCTAAATTACATGTAATAAAGTATCTATGTGGCTTTAGCGTAAATTGGCTCTTTTTTGTATTGCAGCTTTTATTTATCAACAATTGCCAGGGTTCCTAAGTAGTCAGATTGCTATCAGAGGATCACTTCCATATTCAACACCCACTATTAAATTTATTTGACAACATTTTTTGTTTTAAAATTTGCAGGTAAGTTCCTTAAAGTATATGGTAACGTTGTTATATAAAAAAAAATTGTGTATCAGACATTGAATTCATCCTTTTAAATAACTGATGCAAGCGTTGATGTGACCCGTCTCGTTGTGAAGACATGTACTTTCTATAGGAATAGCCAGGAAACAAGTGAGCAAATTTTTGCGTAAGTGATCCTCTGATGGTAATTTGACTGTAATCGCAGATCTATCTATCTGCCGATAATGTCATATATGGCCCAAAATGTGCACTTCTCTATGGAAAAGGTCCATAAGTTACATACTATATGTTTTTGGTAACCTATGGTCTACCTTTCATATCTAGATAATGTCAAACCCCAGCTGGGCTGCTGGGGACCAAGAAGGGGTTACACTGAATACCAGAATCCACTTTTTTACCGGAATCTACCAAAATCTGTTTTCGATTACCGGAATCTACTTGATACAGTTGTTATACTAACTTAATTATATATAATGTATTTTGATATGATATAGTATATGATTACTGATATATAGATATGATTATAATAAGATGTATAAAGGTGATTCTCACATACTGCAAATCTTATGACCACCAAATAGTATAATATGGTACCACGTGGAAACAAAACACCTGGGCTGGAATTCACCAACCCGTTCTTAGTCTTGAGAATAAAGAATAGTCTCTAACACTTTAGTCCGGCTCC
>JAULCC010485269.1:0-10917 GCA_032358795.1 Nuttallia obscurata | reverse complement strand
GCTTTCCGACAGTATATCGTAGATTTATATGCCGCAAATTTAAACCGATTAACCAATCAAAACGCTTGTTACAAAAAGGTTGTATTAGAATATGACTTTAGCTTGTGTTTGTTGATGTAATCTTGTGCTGATGTGTTGACATTGGAAACTTTCTGCTTTTTTTCAAGGAACCAAAGTTTGAAATTCTTCATTATTATCTCTTTGCAAAAATTTCATTTTGCTTACATTATTTTTCTTTAGCCCTATTACATGAATGCCTCATAAATTAATGGTAAGAATAGTTACACTTCTTTTCCTTGTATGACTGTAACAAGTGACTAATTTGGGATTGACACTAAGTATTTCAGCATATTTCCACAAGCAAATTATTACTAGGAGTGTCATTGATTAAGGTTTCTGTATCGATATATTAAACCTCTGTTATCAAAGATATTTGATATATCAAATTTCATTGACAAACTAAACACTTGCATCAATGAGAGCTTTAGATCACTGTCAATATTGATCAAAATGGCATAAGGCCTGCTCTAGCTTTTATCTATCTTGTTTGTGCATTATTAGATATACAATTTAACTAAATTTGTTCTTTATCAGTCAGTACTTGATAAACTAAATAAAAGGTTGGCATTTCATTTTTGCAGCACTCGGCAAAGAAATGGATTAAACAAAGCAAATTTGAAGTCTATTCTTTTCTCTTATTGCAGAAAAGTTTTGTGTAGAAATTTCGAAAATGTGTCAATAGCCAATGATCCATTATACTTTACAGCCACTACTGCTCAAGTCACTGAAGTTTGTTTTTTTTTCTTAATTTATAACTTATGTTTTCATCCAGATGTAAGGGAGGTTTTGATATACAAAGTGTTTGTACCTACGATGGCACCATATAAACTGTATTGATGTGCAGATTGATTCTCCCTTAATGCATTAATTAAATAACAATTGATGAATTTTATATACCTATTTTATTGAAAAGAACAATTCACAAACAAAGCCTAGAATTCTGAAATGTATCTCAGAAAAAAATTCTTATACAATGGGTAGCCATGAAGTTTTATAAAAATGAAACTGGCACATAGGTAATTAATTTGTTAATGGTTATTCCAAATGTCTGTGAACATGTCTAAGCAGTTCATTTTTGCTATAATACAATTGTTTATTACATGAATATTACCCCGTCTATGTATGCTATCACTGTATAAATGGCATTTGCTAGAAACCAAATAATGGCTTTGTATGTCTCATGGTAGTTTCTTGTATCTTAAAACCACATTTTATACAATTTGAAAACTGCACATGTTTAATAGATGCATACACAATTTTATCAAATTTTGCAAACACTACTTAAATGCACATCAGTTTAAAACAAACAATTCATATTTATGTCTGTGTATGTTCCAGGTTTTATTGGAATATCAAAAGCAAATTTCTTAATCAACACAGTTCTTGATTTAAAAAGCCCTCTGCCTTTTCAAAAGATCTAGATCTATTTAAAAAATTGTACTTCATTTTTTACCAGGTTTTCCAGTTGTTGTAAAATGTCTAAGTAGAATATTTGTGGTGGGTTTTCAAAAAGGAAAGTAGAAAAATGGAAATGTGACAGATGATGTTACTCCATACTTGTAAGACACAAGATCGGAGATTTTCGTGAACCAAAACAAAATTATTGATGACGGATTTGGTTTCAGCCCTCCACTTGACACAATTTATTCTTGTATAAAGTGTTCATTTGTCAAATGTAAACAAGTGTTTGATTCCATACCATATATTTTTTAATTCATCTTGATGTAATGAAATGTGAGCACATACAGTTTTAGCCATTTGTTGTATGAATGAAGTATGAATTACATCACAGCTAGTTCTATTTTTAGCTTGACTATTCGAAGAATAGGGGGGCTAATACACTTGTGTTGGCGTTGGTTTAAAGTTTTTTAAAACTACTCATATCTTCTATACCATCAAACATATTTACCTTAAACTTGCCATACTTGTTTTTTATGATAATATACACAAGTGCAGCAAGTCACATAACTCTGTCAACCATATTTGCAAAGTTATGCCATTTTTTGTAATTTTTTTTTTGTCACAAAAACCTTAACTTTGTCTATAACTTTGTCATTTATTAACATTTCTTCTTCAATTTTTCAAAATATTTTGCTTATGACAACAAAGATGTGATGCAGCCTAATTCTGTAGGCCAAGGTCATATTTGACCGATTAATGCCTCTTTTTGTACTTAGATTTTGTCACACAAAAAATAACTTTGGCTATAACTTTGCCATTTATCAACATTTCTTCTTCAATCTTCCAAATTGTAATGCTTATAACAGCAGAGATGTGATTCTGTATGTCAAGGTCATATTTGATACAGTTATGCTTCTTGTTGGACTTTGATTTTGTCAGAAAAGACTTAACTCTGACTATAACTTTGCCATTTAATAACTTTTTTTTTCAATTTTTCAAATATTTTGCTTATGATTTTAGGTAAGTAATGCAGCCAAATGTTATATGTCATATTTAACAGTTGATAGTTCTGCCCCTTTTTGTACCTAGATTTTTGTAAAGAAAACCTTAACTTTGGCTATAACTTTGCCATTTAATAACTTTTTTTTTCAATTTTTCAAATATTTTGCTTATGATTTTAGGTAAGTAATGCAGCCAAATGTTATATGTCATATTTGACAGTTGATAGTTATGCCCCTTTTTGTACCTAGATTTTTGTAAAGAAAACCTTAACTTTGGCTATAACTTTGCCATTTATTAACATTTCTTCTTCAATCTTTCCAATTGTTACACTTTTAGCAGCAGGAATGTGATGCAGCCAAGTTATGTAGGTCAAGGTAATATTTTATAGAGATATGCCCCTTTTTCAACTTTGATTTTGTCAGAATAGACAACTTCAGCTATTTCTCTGTCATTTGTTAACATTTCTTCTCTTATCTTTTCAAATAATGTTGCTTATGACAACAGGGATGTGATACAACCTAATTTTTTATGTCAATTTCATATTTGACAGAGTTATGCCCCTTTTTGTACATTGATTTTGTTACAAAAAAAATAAATTTGGCTATAACTTTGCCACTTAAAAACATTTCTTCTTCAATCTTTCTAATTTGATTTTTTATACAAGCAGGGATGTGATGCTGACAAATTCTGCAGGTTAAAGTCATATTTGACAGAGTTATGCCCCTTTAGATTTTGATATCAAGACTTAATATTGGCTATAGTTTTGCATTTATGAACATTTTTTCAAATGTTATTCTTACAAAAGTAAGAGAGTGCATATAAGAGTTACTCATTTTGTTTGAATTAGAACTTCTATTTAGAACATTGCAGGTTTCTACATTCAATTTAATTTATGAATCCATATCTAAGTAACAACTTGATGCATTATATTGAAACTTTCTACAAGGCCTCCCAATCATCACACATAAGTAAATAGTCAAGTTAGATAACTATTTCCTGCATTTAATACAAATAATCGCCATATTATGACCTAGAAATTGCTTGCAACTACATCAAGGGTAACTGTCATCAGTAACTGTATTATAACTTTCTTCAAGGCTTCCCAACCATAATACATATGTAAATCATTAAGTTAGATACCTCTGCACTGCGTTAGATGCAAAGTATGGCCCATGTTGACTTACAAATTTTGGTTAAAGTTTTGTGTGCAACGTCCATATCTCAGCAACTAATGGTGCTTTGCATTGAAACTTTCTACTAGTAAGTGTTCGAATAGTCAAGCATGCTCTCTTATGGACAGCTTTTGTTTATGATTCTAGCACATTTGTTCAGCTGTAATAAAATAGCTCTGTTATCATTGTGGTATAAGATACAAGAAATAACCTTTAAATCAAAATGTATATATTTTGTTGTACAGATTGGAAAAGAATGAACTATTTATTGTGAGTGTGTGTACATTTAACCTTGTGTACTGCCTAGCAGATACATCCACAGGAATTTGTCTCAATTGACTAAAGAACATAATATACTGTTTTTAATGTTATAAAATTATTAGAAGCAGTTATTTTAAAATGATATGTGGTTTTCTGCAGTAAAAGGTCATCAAAAATGGCTTTTCTGTTTTTCTATTAAAAAGATATCAACTGTATACTGAATATACTGGGTCATAAGTTTACCTTAGCTGAGCAAAATTATCACTATACTTTGGCCCCATGTGGGCCTGGGGCGTGCTATTGTAGCACAAAAATTTGGACCACTGCTTAACTCTGGCATGATCGTAAGAGGAGACTAACAGGGTTTGAGCGTGAATCTGGAGTTTCTGCATCTCTGATTCTCCAGCAGGTATTAAGTTGTTGGATCCATATCCCAAATTTTTATCTCGATGTAAATGAGATGTGCATCCAACAAGTTTTTTCTTGAATGGTGCCATATACCCTATACAATGTTGCGGTGCCGTAAAACTCAATCAATCACCATACTTTCGATTTGAGATTGTTACCGAGATCCCATACAGTTGATTTATGCAACAAGTCTTGAGTAAGTTATGTTGTCAGTTTTCCAGGGATGAAAAAAATCAGCTTCAGTCCAAGTATTAGGTACTGTATATACTCATTCATATAAGTATCTTCAGAATTGATGAAAATGTTATTCTAAATAATCTCCATTGTTTCGAAATAAATGTCATTGTTCTACCTCCAGCATAATGTGCCAAGGTACATTTTCTTCAAGAACAGAGCAGAGCAAAACTTTTATTGCATTTATACGGCTAACTGGTATTAAAAATCAATGTGTAATACACAATATATAGCGTTCTTTGGTCATTAGTGTGAAAGTGCATGTTGGAAGCAGCCAAATATTGTTGTATAAAAACTGTATCAACTTGCTATAGCAAAAACTACTTATTCATATACGATTATTTATTATATATTCTGATGTTAAACTGCCGAATTTTTCTGTATCTGCCATATATGACTGTTAATTTTGAATTATGATTTTCTTCAAATTGGTAATTTGAGATTAGTGAGATATTTTCACCAGAATGTTTAAATGAAAAGAGCAAAACTCAGTATATTTTCTGGTATATTGTTTTGCAGCCATGGATAGGGGGCTTCTGTCAGTTTCAGTAGCTGGCCCTGCTTCGCAATGTATTGCAACTTAGAATTTTATGTGTTTATGTATGTCTGTTTCTTTATGTATTTAGAAGTATGTGACCTTTACTAGCCTCAAATTTTGTTTATTTTTTTTCCCAATAAAAAGATATTAGTGGTTTTTGTTTTTACAATCTGTATAAACACAGCCAAGTGCATATGTAAAACCAATTGTGTTTTTTCAAAAGCCAGACTTTAACTCAAAAAGGGCCTTATAAGGTCCTGAAATTATTTACTCTACTTCTTTTGCTTGTTAAGAAAATGTCTGAAATTCTATCTTGTGTGAATTCCTGAAATTTCTTCTTGATGAAAACCCTGAATCTCACCTAACAAAAAAAATTGTATTGTAGGAGTCCAGCCTATTAGTAGTAAATCAATAAATATGTTTTTCAGACTTCTATTAAGCCAGGTGGAAAGCTATTTTAATATTTAGACTAATAGATGTACCTAGATATACTGGTTTATACTCCTAGATATACTGGTTTATAAGTCTACATTAGTTAAGACCAGTTCTATGAAAAACCATTATAATGAAAGCAAATATTTTTACCAAGGCATTGTTAATTAACTATCTTTCATGGAATTTTGTGAAATGATTCTTTGATTTGAATGTTTGTTACCGTATCTGAAACAGGGCTTCTATTCTTTTTGCCATATGTTACTGATTTTGACTTTGAAGTCTTCTGTTGTTCAAATTTTTATTTTTATTTGTACAGAGCTTTTAGGTTTATCATTTACATAAATCTGTGCTGTGGGAGACACATTGGCTTTTATATAGATCAGTCTTTTTTCGTTCAAGACATATGTTTTATTCCCTTATGCTATATATATTTTTACCTCAGTGTTCAAGGGAATTAATCCCAAATGGGATACCTGTGCCATATTTCTGTAGAGTTCTTTTTATATGTTGTAGAAGATTTTAAACTTTTAAATACCTATTAAAAGCATACTTTCCCCCATGCCCAGTACATTTTGCAAACCATTTATGGACTATATTGTTAAATTTCTTTTAAGATATATCATATAAAATAGAATTTGCAATTGAATTTAGCCTTAAAAGGTGGGGACAGTGGGTAAGAGAGGGGGAATAATGTGGTTTAACAGTAAATGTATCATTACTGTCTGTGTAGATCATTAAATTGTAAGTTTACCAAGTTGTTAAGAGCATGAAATGTAATCAGGGCTTTTTCTTTCTTCTTTAAAGGGGGGTATATGGTATATTTAAGAAGTGAAATGACTCCGTTAGTTTAAATTATGGGCTTACCTCCAATTCTTGTTGAATTAGATCATGGATCTGACTTCTGTTTTCAAGTCTCAGTATAAGCTTTGGCTCATATTCATTCATGTGTGTATAAATATGTGTATTGTTATCAGTTCATGTCATACAAGAAGTTCAATTACATGGTCAACTGAAAAATAGTTTTATCTTATATGTTGTTAGACACACAAGTGCTATATCATTTAATATTGTGACCTTTTAAATGTGCTTTGAATGTTTTATGCAAATTTTATTTTTTCCAGAATTTCTCCTTTACGTTTTAGTAATAAAAGACATGAACGTTCTTGTTGTGAAGTTCTCACAATTGTTGCTTTTTTTGTTGCTTGCATAGTTTATATCATGTGATCTGTTGGCTTGTATAGCATATAATGTCTCTGTATTTTATTTTTTGGAAATTGAAATAGATTATATGTTTGATAGCAGACATTTGACTCAAATAGAGTTCGGATGACAAAGATGGCACACCAGGTTTTGTTTGAATTTATATCAGTTTTATAAGACCAAGAGAGGTTTTATCTTTTGCAAACTATCAATCACTACCAATACATTGATTTTTTCTGATATTTCTAGTATTGCTTTCGAATGTTCATACCCCATATTTTTTATCTCGATGTAAATGAGATGTGGATCCAACAAGTTTTTCCCTGAATGGCGCCATATAACCTATACAGTGTTGCGGTGCAGTAAAACCCAACTCAATCAATCAATCAATCTGGTGTTAGACAAGGCTTGGGGTTGAGTGGGGTGGAGGGTTACCAAAGGAAGTTATAATGGTTCTGAATCTATACTTCATATTTATGTTTTATCCTGATGTATTTGAGGTGTAGTTTCAGGAAGTATGTGACCCTCATTCAGCCTTGTATCCTGTATGTTTGTTACGGTGCTGTGGAACCCTTTTTATAAAAGACTTCTGTAAAATAAATTATAATAAAAGATGGACTTTATTTCAAATCAGATAAATCAGATTTTACTTTTATTCATCGTTCAGCACCAATTCTATGAGAAGCATTTGTATGCAAGCTTGTTGTATTATCACAATCACATAGGTGTTTATCACTATCTGTCCCAGGGACCCAGACAGCAGCATCACATAGGTATTTATCACTGTCTGTCCCAGACAGCAGCATGGTGGGTGATGTTTGCAGAAATGTATTGGAGTTACAGATGAATTTTGGATAACTTGTTCCAACATCAGTTCCTTGATTGGGCATGTGTGTGAAAAAATCTTAACTTAGATTTTTCTCAAACTCAATGTTTATTTATTCTGAAAGTTGTTACAGGTAACTAATTATTACCGGGAAAATTAGGTAAGTTAGGATAAGCTCAATATAAGCTTGCAGACTTATTTAGATATATATGATTACATTCACACACACACAAACACACACACACAAATATATATATATATCTCAAATTAAGAACTCGTAAGAAGTTGAGCCTGTGAGTTTTAAAAAAAAAAGTCTTTTGTGTCCGAACTCTGAAGCAAAATGTCTGCGGATTTGATGGGTCAAAAGTTATAGCATTTATCATGCATTTATGATGCTTTCAAACTTGTTGGTTTCTGAGCCTTAGTTCA
This sequence comes from Nuttallia obscurata, assembly GCA_032358795.1. Taxonomy (NCBI): domain Eukaryota; kingdom Metazoa; phylum Mollusca; class Bivalvia; order Cardiida; family Psammobiidae; genus Nuttallia; species Nuttallia obscurata. The sequence continues at coordinate 2,951 of JAULCC010485269.1, read as the reverse complement.
AAACTGGTTTCAGAAAGTGTTATTATTAGTGTGAGATTTAGATTATGTGGGAAAGTGTAAAGACTGAGTGACCATATTAATTGTGTTATATATGTCTTTAGTGAATCTGAGAAATGTAAGTGCCATATATGACATGTGACCTTGTTTATATATATGAACTTTGACCTTGTTTATATATGTGAACTATGACCTTGTTTATCTGTTAGACTTTGTAATTGTTAAGTCATTGTTTCTCCTTTCTCCACACAGACTTTGTTCTCATGAGTAAATAAATCTTGGACAAGATGAATATCTGAGTTCTTATTTTTGTAAACATACAAAGCCAATAGAAAGGTTACAAAAACTATAGTATAAGGCTGGATGTTTTATCAATATTGAGTTTGTTTGCTATTTACTTATTTATTTATTTATTTACTTCAACAATTCAAAAGCGCAGATTTATAAAATGCGTATTTGTCAAAGCTTAGGAAATATCACCATTTCTATGATACATACTTTGCATTGTTTTCTTTGATTGCTTTATCTGGAAATAATTTTCATTAGATTCATAGTTTTCATCAGTCTGTTTGTAAAACAAAGGTTGTCAAATTGACTGGAGAATTCATCAGGTGCTTGATTATTTGAAAATGCCTTGATCTACAGTCCTCAAACTTGGTAGGTAGATTGGGCATGGCAAGTTGATGACCCCAGTAGATATTGAGGTCAAAGGTTAAGATCACATTGGCATAACTTAAAAAAATCATGTCTGATTTCTAACTAGAGAACGCCGGGGTCTGTGATCCTCAAACTTAACAGGGAGGTTGGTAATGACCAGTAGATGACCCCTGTTGATTTTTAGGTTAGCAGATTAAAGGTCACCATAACATTGAACACAAAACTCATGTCCGTTTGAGAACTGGATGAGGACTTGACCTCTGGTTTTCAAACTTCATAGGGAAGTTGGGCATGAGAAGTAGATGACCCCTATTTATTTTGAGACCATCAGGTTAAAGTGCAAGGTCACAGTAACTTTGACAACAAAAATCTTAATATCTAGAGAACACCTAGATCTATGGTCTTCATACATGGCAGAGAGTTTTGAAACTAGTAGCAGATCACTATTGATTAATGATCATTTGGATAAAGGTCAAGGTCACTGACTTTTATTACAAAAACTTGCCTGATTGACAATTAGAGATGGTGGTCCTATTCTTTCACAGGTTCCTGACAAAGTAGTGTTCATGAGGGGCATACTATTTTGTGTCATATATGTATATATGTGTCAAATGAAGATCAGTAGAAAGGTTCACCTCGGGTTTCGTACCCTTAACCTCCTGACCGCAAGATAGATATCATATCCACTACACACCTTTGCCTACCAGATTAGATTAAATGCCTCCGCCTGGTCAAAATGCTTCCTCCCATGAAACGACAGACAACATATCATCCAGAAATGCTCCTGTACAAAGCGTTGTGGAAGACACTGCGGTTGAAGAGATTCACGTACGTATCGATGTTTGTGAACGGACATCGCATAGAGTAGTTTCACTGTATTTGAATATGCTGGCATGCATATTAAATAAAACAGTAAACTTGTGTAAAACTGTTGATACGGACAAGTAGTAGATCTAGATATCCACAACTTTAATTTATGGAATGCTCGTTTACAAATACACTCGCCTTAAAAGGAAACCATTGAACCTGTTTTAATTCTGTTCAATTTGGTTTTTAGGTTTAAGTCGCTTCGAAGGTATTTCAGTCTTATCGTGACAACCAGCTAATTGCCGGTGGAAAAAGACTTCTGGGGACTTCTTTACTTTATATCAGGCACAGAACGACCCCGGGTAGAACCACCAGCTTTCTGCAAGCCAGCTGAAAGACCCACTCGCGGTTGTACTTGTACATGGCTTAAAGTCAGAAAATCACAACGGGTCAAATATATACAGAGATGGCGACTTTATATCCATGAGGAGAAAAAAAACAGTTCGGTATATGACCTCTAACCAGGTGATATTTACAGTTTTAAGTAAACAATCGAATTATTTACCTATATAATATTTGATCAACCGTTGATATAGCAATAAAACAATGTAGATTTTATCTTGTTGCTTCGGGCGGGAACGGACAAAACCGTCATGACGTGAGACGATATCGGATAAACAGCTTAAGGTGTTTGAAAGTAGAGTAGCCGCTATGCTGAAACAGCTGATTTTCATTTTTTTTTTTTTTTTCGTTTTTTTTATGGGCAACTCCCCGTTTTTAGGAACGGCGTTACAAGTGACCGATTACTATTTTTTTCGCATTTATTCCCATGGAAGTTTGGGGATATACCACTTTAGGAATAAGTAAATGATTGTTAATGGAAGAAAATAATCCACCATTTGTTTATCCATGAAGGAAAGGTATTTCTGCCCAAGGAAGATAGGGGTTTTGCCCATGTAAGATTATAAGAATCAATCAGGAGTATTCATGTAAGGCTTTGCCGTGTCCACCGTAGATTTCGGTTCCCTCGGGTGGGATATTCCTATCCTACATGCATAAAAGAATGGATGGGATTCTCTTCTCCCATTAACAATAGAATACTTACTTATTTCTACTACGAATCACGTGACATGTTAGATAGGTTTTTCTCCCATTTCTGCCTATGTGAGATAGGGAATTTGCCCATGTGAGATAAACCTCACATGTCACGTGGTCCGTAGAAGGAATAAATATATATTCTTTTTTAAATGGGAGAAAAAAATCCACCCATTCGTTTATTCATGTTAGATAGGAATATCCCACCCTCGGGATCAGAAATCTACGGAGTGACTCGGCAAGCCTCGTCCCTCAGTAGATGTCTGACCCTCGGGTGGGATATTCCTATCTTACATGAATACTCATGATGGATTCTTATATTATCACATGACCCGCCTTGTATTCTATTCAATATACCCATGTCATATTCTGTTATAGTACACTTGTTACCTATC
>JAULCC010484935.1:0-10918 GCA_032358795.1 Nuttallia obscurata | reverse complement strand
GTGTCTACAGCAGTCTTAAAACAGCCAAAACAATAATGCAATAGCGTGTCTACAGCAATCTTTAAACGGCAGAAATAAATATGTAATGGCGTGTCCACAGCAACATTAAAACAGCAGAATCATAGATGAGTCATTTGAGCACGCTGCAAAGTAAACATGCAAAAATTTTTTTTTAAACGTCAGTTGTGTATTAAAGCATACTATAACTCTGTGGCGTTGCTTCTGAGCATGTGTGATGAGTAAAAGCCTAGCATAATTATCGAGCGTTTGAAATCAATTGTACATTTTTAGATCGTTTATTTGGATAGTATTAAAGGTATAGGACTCGTCCAGGGGTCAGGGTTGACATCGCACTCTGGTTATGGTTTTTATAGAAAGACATATATTACATCATAAATCAGTTAGTACTAGATGTTTTTAATTGCAATCTTTTACAAAGTGTCCCTTCCCAATACATCTATGTAAATTCATTAAGTTAGGTATAATCACTCATGTATATAATCAAACTTATGGCCCTTTTTTACCTATACATTATGATTAAAGTTTGCCCAACAACGTTTATAGGCCATATATCAATAACTGTTTGATGCATTTCATAGAAACTTGCTACAAGACTTTCCAACCATCACACATAAAAATGATCAAATTAGACAACATAATCTTCAACACTGTGGAAAGAACTTTCAGTCATAAAGATGTTTCAAACTAAGAAAGTGTGGTCATGTGTAAGTTCCGTCATTCTTACGAGCGATGCCGGCTAGACTTAAAAGTCTCATAAAATCTCTGAAAAAGGTGATAAAAGCTTCCAAACTCAGACACTTGTCCCACAATGACATTATAGGCCAATACAATTTTTTATAGAAACATCGTATATGATTCCCAGGAGAGCCGCCTTATAATAAAATGGCAATTATTTTGATGAAGAGCATTAGATAGATATACCCCTGACGTCACGGTACACTGACAATTTGCTAAAATATTAATAGTGGTTCCAGTTTTAAATCTTAAGTATAGATACCTAGCTGACATGTAAAATCAAGCTAAAATATGGCATTTTCAATATCTAAAAACCTTTAGTTTATGTACTTATATTTTACATTATCTTATTATATTTATACTTTGAAACATACTTGACCACATGATAGATGTGTTATTAACCCCTTCACTGCTTTACCCCGAGTTCTAAGTCATTTGCAAACAGCTTGAATCCGAGTAACTCAACGTCCCATCCGGATTCAAGCTGTTTGACACTCAGCCAATTGTTTTTCCAAAAATTAAGTGAATCTGTGAAAATAAAAAATGAGACAGACAGAATATTGCGCATATGCGGTATTGCTTCCGGCACTGAAGGCGTTAATAAAAACACCTCGAGTTAAGCATATTTGTCTGCGTCTGAACAGTACATTGCGAGTAATTAGTGATTATCTCATTAACCTATCATAGAATATATCTCCCGAAACAATACCAGTCCGATATCGATGATCATGTTTAACAGCATTAGTGATTCCAATTTAAACGCCGTATTCCATGGAGAATCGCATAATTTTGATTAAGTACACGGTACAGAATAGAGCTGTCTAATCGGTTAAGCTAAACATGAATGAAGCGACGAGACTCGAAGTTGATGTACGAGATATTCTATGATATACGTCAGTTGTTACTATTAGCATTTATATCTTGTTCAGTCACAAACCTGTCGAGACAGACCATCAGATATAGTTTTGTTTGTCTTACGGCTTGGGCCTTTTTATTCATTTAGTATACAAACAATGCATATATTCTGTGAACCATTAGCATGGTGCTTATATATTATTTTGAATTATGAATAAAAACAAGATATGTCAATGTTAAGTAGGTTTCTTTCATGGCAAACAGCAGTACAGGTAGTTAATAGATAAAAAATGCAGTGTTTTGTGTTCAGTGCTTTTTGGTTTAATTGTCTTCTTTTGAACAGAATTATTTCATTTACTTATTTAAAGTATGATTTTTCGACGTTACATGTAGTTTTTTTATTTAAACATATTTTATTGCTATATATATTCGAGGTATATTCAAACAGAATAAGCCACAAGTGTTATTGCCAGTTGTGACCTCATTTTGGGTTATACCATGTTTTATTCAAAATTATGACTGAGTCTAAATGGGCTGTCCGGACTCTGATTATGTTTTAATAAGAATCAACCAGGTAAGTATTCAAAATGGGTTGTTGTTTGTTGTTGTTGTTTTTTCCCATTTAGATATTTCTAATCTCCAGGTCCATAGGTATTACAGGGGTCGGGGAGGGCCATGCTCTGCACTACCGTTCAATTGAAATACATATAATTTTTAAAAAAAAGATATTTATTAGTTGATTAGGCTTGCTAAAAAGTAAAGATGTCGCCCTGCCAATATAATTATGTCATGTTATTTGTTTATGGTTACTTTTGAAAGATACTTCAAAACCGCAAATTGATGGAAAGTCTGACGTTGTTACATCTGCTCTAACAACGTTTCTAAGCGGTAGTTAAGCCTTTCCTATTCTCTAATGTTATTTCAATAATAGACAGAAGTCATTGTTGTCCTTTCTTTATTTTTCTCCTATGCACGTATTTCCACTTTGCATTTGTTATTGTTCGGCCAAAAACACCGAATCTCTTGAAATTCTTTCGCACTTTTACCCTACACTATCATCAGATGTCTTGAAAACTCCTAGATTCCTATAGAGAATTGTAAACAAACTTGAGTTGCCCTCCAAGTAGCGTCTCTATAACATAAAACATCAGCGCGTGTAACCAGAAACATGGAAGGTATGGTGTTCAGCTAGTACCAAACAATGATCACATCGTCAGCACAGAAAATGATACAGGATTTTTATTTCCCTGTTAATAATATGCAGATTATATTAACTTACTGCTCTGTATTCAGTAAATCACAGCGTCTCTGTCAGCTGCATTTTATCGATCAATGATGGTATTTGTGTGTATCAGTGTCTGCTTACTTCATAGGGCGCATGACCAAGTCAAAGATTTTCAGTTAAAAGGAATAGGAAAAAAAGTATGAATATAAAATTTACTTTTAATGAGTGAAATGATTTATTAATATGTTAAATACATAATCTCACTGAATGAAGGTGCGATGTGTTCACCAGGTACTGAGCCGATGAACAAATGGAAATATGTGTTTTATCCATTGCACGTGATTGTATTATGGCCATAACGTCCGCCATACTTGACGTCAAAGAAGGCGATGTGAAAGTTGATTACGCCAGACTATGCAAATATTTATTTAAGAGATAAAGTTGTTATAAAATTGCCGTATAGGTTGACTGCATACATATAGATTTCTATGAGCTTGATCATTTGTAGTTATAGCCAGATATGCTCTTTTGTTTGAGTTTAAGCCACGTGAGCTGGGATTTTATGACTTTTGTCTATTGATTTGCTAACCGCTGACATCCAGGTGGGATAAATATGAACCCGGAAAAATACCAGCAAAAGTTATAACTCAAATGAATATGAAATAGTTTTATATCTTTTTTAATTAACTTTTTTTTTCTATTCTGAGATGTTTTCCTTTACATTAGATTAATGTTGATTGTCTTTACGGACATCAATGAGGTCAGCAGAGAAATACTTATTGAATTAATGTTTTGTAAAGTGATCTCTCACATAGGTTTGTCTCTGTTATATTTGTTTGTGTTTAAGTTAAGTAAATGGTATAGTTGGTATAGAGTATTTGATAACGCAAACTGGAAAATGAAAATATGTCCTTATAGATCAACTTATATGAATAAAATTTAATGTGTAGTTCTTTCCATGATTGATGGCTTAGATTGTTTTAATTTTGATATTCATGATTAACATTCGATTCTTTTGTTTTTACATATTTATTTACATATGATATGCATGCAAGTGGTTGGGCTATATAGTGGATCATACAGGAGTTGTCATTACGTATCACCTTTTATTAAACGTGTTCAGGAAAATGTTATTGAGCGAGCCTTTGGCGAGCTTAATAACGTTTTAATGAACGAATTTAATAAACGTTGATACGAAATGACAACGAGTATAGGTTTTTTTTTATCACGTGACAATAAAACAAGAAGTTAATGAGGTTTTACTTATTAGATAATCCAGTCATATTTCGTCATACAATTAAACGTTATTTTTGTGACGTCATTTCGCTTGTTATCACACATGTTAGATATCGCTGTTCCGTGATTTGTTCTCAAATCGAAGATAAAGATATTTATGTCTTAAAAGTTATTACTACCTTATTTAAGACCCTCTCCCCACATATATTTACAAAACAGTAACATGGCAAAGCATGTAGCATTCTGTTATGGAATATGTGTCAATTATTCCATCTAGTGACATATATCCTCTAAGATACTAAATGTACCTTAACTAGTTTTAGATAACAATATATATTAGATATCTAACCAGTTGTTAAGATCCACGAAGAAGGCCTTCACTGACATGTGTGCTGTATATGCCGTGTTTGAAATATCTATATTCCCCAAACACAAATGTTTTAGAACTTTCATCAGTAGTATATAAACACAGTTCTCCATAATAAAGTGCTAATTTGATCGATGCATTTCGTTATAATATTTTGAAGTAAATTTAATTGTCCGAATACTGTTAAAACTATGCAAGTATCGTTTCCGGCTATGTGAACGTTGTTGGCCTTTTGCAACCAGCTGCATTGCATTTATTAACAGGCCCTGTGATTATAAAACTTTTCTGTGCTTAACTCAGACTCATGCTCTAAACAATTCAACTTTCACTTTAGCAAGTGTCCCTTTAACACAAGACCAATGTATTGTGTGTCTATATGTCCCATTTGAAATACATCAATTTTACTAAAGCATCCCTTTTAAACAAGTACCTTTTCTCATGTGTTCCATTTATTTAGTAAATTTTCCCAAAGCATCCCTTTAAATGAGTCAACTATCGCATTTGTAGATTCCCTTAAAATCAATTATTTTTCCTCGGTATACCTTCAAAATGAGATTCACCTTAAAGCAACTTTAGTCGGTATTTTTAAAACTCGCTTGAAGACAAGCAATAACGCTGTTTTGATAATGTGTTGCTTGATAATAATTTACCATTGCTCTGGACTATGGTCATATATTCTGTAAAGGTGTTCCAGACACTTTTGTGTGTACATCTGTAAGGCCGCAACGATTTATCCAGTGTCTGGCCGATCTTAAACGATCGATTTCACCTGGCCGATTACCAGGTTGCTGGTTAATGAACAAGTTTCTTTTAATTCCATTATATATGGGACACAATAAACAAACAATATTAAAGATACAAATGTGTGCATCATTTTTCTTGAAAACAACTCTTTTGTTTGATTAATAATTTCATGTTCCACTTCTGTTCATCTTTTAGGATTGATTTAGACTTGTTTTGGACATGTGTACCTACGATTGCAGCTTTAGAAGTACCGAGTAAACGGATATTTTGGTGGAATATGAATCTATGGTTAAGTATTCAGTTTGTCAGTAAACATGAATTAAGTTTGCGAACCCATGATGGTGTTGTGATTAAACAGCAACATTTAGAAATAAATTAATTGGTGAAACAAAGTGTAACAGTAGATAAAATAGAATAAAATTGTTCAAGTGAGCTCAAACTATAAATGACATAAATTAAAGATTCCATTCCTCAATGTGCTCCAATATGTTTACAGTTACTAAAAGTGGCTAGAAATAGAACAAACGGGTCAATATCTTAAACTTTAAAACGCATTAGTAACGTTTCCATTCTTTGATATGCCCAAGACGATATACAGTAGCATACAGTTGTTAAACTTTGAATAAAACGGGTCACTTTCTTAAACTATAAACAATATTAGTAATGTTTCCATTCTTCATTATGCCCAAGACGATAACAGTAGCTAACAGAGGTTGAAATAGAATAAAACTCGTCAATGTCTTAAACTTTAAGCAGCATAAGTAACGTTTCCATTGATATTCCTTGATATGCCGAAGACACTAACAGTTGCATACACTAGTAAAATTAGAATTTTTTAATTTTCTCAATTTCATCAATTTCTTAAGCTATAAGCAGCATTAGTAACGTTCCCATTCCTCTATATGCCCAAGGCGATAGCAGTAGCTAACAGTGGCTATTAAAACAGAATGAGTCAAGTCAGATAAACTATAAACAACTTCTATTAAAGTTCCTATTCCTCTTTATGCCAATGGATAATACGAAAAAGCAACGATAAAGCATTAGTTCTGAATCCAAAAGGGCAAATATTGAATTCGATCAGAAGACCAGAATATTCTAATGACATTGTCAATGAAATCTATGCATCTTTTTTCTTTTAATGGCATGTTGTTTTGTATCTAATTTTATTGCTTCTTTGTTGTTGTTTGAATAGTATCAGTCAGCAAGTAAGCCAGCACATATTTGTAAATAAAAGATGTCAATTGAGATTTCTAAATAAATAAGGTTTGGAAAGCGTAAATAGCGACAGAGCTTTGTTTCAGTCATTTATGTTTGAATTTAGCATTTCTAAAACCATTAAAATGCAAACTCAACAAAATGTCGTCTGCTTCAAATTAGAATGCAAAACATGCAATTCCTCTTAATTGAAAGAAACCAAATTGCAAACTCTTTTGAAGCCATCTTTGTGTGAAAGATTGTGTTTATTGCTTGCCACAGCCAGCGAATTAATTACTCTTTTGAGTGAATTTTGTTCTACACGACAAAACGTGCAAAGCCTAATTTTATTACGCATTCTGTGACAACTGAGGCTGTATATCTACAGTGATCGCACAATTCCCTGGAGGTCTTGAATGGCATGACATGTTTAAATGAAAAATGGAAGTTATTTTACACTCTGACTTCTTTGGCGTCCGTCCATCTATGTGCAACCACAATCTTTTCTCATACTACACAAGACGTAACACTGATTTCAGTTAAACACAAGTTTAGACAAGTTTGAATATTTTGACATATTAGATCTGATAAGCAAACGCACCCATAATCAGTTTCGTTTATCCCTGTAATTACTGGTGTTTCAGTGGGATTTTCGCTTCCAGACATGATCTGCATGAAATGTCAGATTTTACTTACGGGTCAAATGGATTGAGTTATACCGATCCGAAATAAAAAAGGTTACCGAATAGTGGCTAGAGCCAGTTTTAAACAAATTGTAACAAATATACTCGCTTTGATTATATCATCATTTAGATGTGAAAGTTGGAAATGCTGTCGGATAAAATAACACTCTCTAACCAATTCCACCAGTAGTTAATTTTTTTCCTCTTTGTTTATGAGTCTAGATGAGTGTTGCAGACATCTTTTGACTGAAAGATGAAGAGGATATAAAAATGGTATTCTATTTACTATAATATGGATGACCTTCGTTGAAGGTTCGCTTGTGCCATATAAGATAGCTCTGCTGGAAGAATACATTTTTGTAAAAATTGTAGTGAGTTTGCGCCAGAATCCTAGTTCGAGCTTGAATTAGGTTGATTGCTCGGATGAGTTCGAATTTGGTTCAATGCTCGAGCGAGTTCGAGTTTATTTGATTCTTTAAATGGCTTTTCGTCAGACTGGGTTTGATGTAACACTACAAATATCAAGTTTGTAAACTGTATATCGTGTTTGCTGTTAATGGAACGCATGACTATTTGTCTGAAGTTATGAGAGTTTATCTGATTAATTTATAATTGTTCTGTTGTTGAATAATTGTAATATAAGTTTTTATGTTTTATTGATTGTTAAGTGGAAACATAATGGTCTCATTGTTGATTGGTAGTAATAAAATATGCCTGATTTTAGCTGAGCTGCAATTACGTATTTTCGCTGTATCATTGGTCGTCTTATGAGTGAGAACTTGTTTGTTTGGTTGTAAATGCTCTCTGGATGGTCGTCTGGTAGTTGTTTGTTTGGTTATAATGCTTTTTGGATGGTCATCTGGTAGTTGTCTGGTTGGTTGTAATGCTTTTTGGATGGTCATCTGGTAGTTGTCTGTTTGGTTGTAATGCTTATTGGATGGTCATCTGGTGGTTGCCTGTTTGGTTGTAATGCTTTCTGGATGGTCATCTGGTAGTTGTCTGGTTGGTTGTAAATGCTTTGGATGGTCATCTGGTAGTTGTCTGTTTGGTTATAATGCTTTCTGGATGGTTATCTGGTAGTTGCCTGGTTGGTTATGATAATTTTTGGATGGTCATCTGGTAGTTGTCTGTTTGGTTGTAATGCATATTGGATGGTCATCTGGTGGTTGCCTGTTTGGTTGTAATGCTTTCTGGATGGTCATCTGGTAGTTGTCTGGTTGGTTGTAAATGCTTTTTGGATGGTCATCTGGTAGTTGTCTGTTTGGTTGTAATGCTTTCTGGATGGTCATCTGGTAGTTGTCTGGTTGGTTATGATAATTTTTGGATGGTCATCTGGTAGTTGTCTGTTTGGTTTTAATGCTTTCTGGATGGTCATCTGGTAGTTGTCTGTTTTGTTGGAATGCTTTTTGGATGGTCATCTGGTAGTTGTCTGGTTGGTTGTAATGCTTTTTGGATGGTCATCTGGTAGTTGTCTGTTTGGTTGGAATGCTTTTTGGATGGTCATCTGGTAGTTTTCTGATTGGTTGTAATGCTTTTTGGATGGTCATCTGGTAGTTGTCTGTTAGGTTGTTATGCTTTCTGGATGGTCATCTGGTGGTTGCCTGCTTGGTTGTAATGCATTTTGATGTCATCTGATATTTGTTTGGTTGGTTGTAATGCTTTTTGGATGGTCATCTGGTAGTAATCTGATTGGTTGTAATGCTTTTTGGGTGGTCATCTGGTAGTTGTTTGTTTGGTTGGAATTCTTGGCTTCATGGCTTTATTAATTGTTTTCATTATGTAATTAGTATTGTTTCCTACTGAAAATGTTTTAAAAAGACAGTTACTTTCATATTATTAAGCAATTTCAGTTTCATCATCATTAAACAATTAATATTTTCTTAGATAACCAGTTTTGATTTATATCTGCTTTATTGCTTTAATAACATACTAAGATTTTTTTTTATTACTATACTTATACAGCACATCTGCATACATATCCACCTTTGTAAACGATTTAAAACCTATCGCACAAAAATTCATCCATGTTAACTCTAGAAAACATAACAAAACGTCGATGTGAAGCTCATGAAAACAAAACCAACGTCCACGAGTACTCTAGGAAAGAAACATAAGTCCATGTAAATTCCAAGAAACAAAAAAATGTCTTTGAACATTCAATGAAACAAACCACGTCTTTGTTTATACTAGGAAATGAAAAACATCTTTTCATATTCCAGAAAGCAAAAATACAGCGTTCTTGTACATTCTAAAATATAAAAATGCACTTGTTTATTCTAAGAAACAAAAACGTCCTTGTTTTTGCTTCAAAACAAAACACGTCTTTGTATATTCTAGAAAACAAACACGTCCACGTTAATTCTTAAATACACATCCTTGTATTTTCTAGAAAACAAACACGTCCATGTATATTTTAAAATGAACACGTCCTTATATATTCTATGAAACAAGAACAAGAAACGTCCCTTAATATTCGAGATGACAAAAAAACGTCCTTGCTTACTCAACGTAACAAGAAACCTCCTTGTAGATTCTAATAAACACGTCCATGTATATTCTAAAATAAACACGTCCTTATATATTCTATGAAACAAAAACAAGAAACGTCCCTTTATATTCGAGATGACAAAAAAAACGTCCTTGTTTACTCAACGAAACAAGTGACGTCTTTGTATATTCTTAAACAAACACATCCTTGTATATTCTGGGGAACAACCAAATGTCCGTGTAACTTCATGGAAACAAACATCGTCAGTCCTTGTATACTCTAGATAACAAAAACGTCCTTGTTATCAAGATAACAATAAACGTCTTTGTATATTCTAGGAAGCAAAACACCTTCTTGATTATTTAAGGCATACCAAAGCGTCCTTGTACATTCCAAGACAAACGAGCAAGCATGTTTATATCCTGTGAAGCAAATAACGTCCCTATATTCTGTCGGAAAAAAGAATGGTCCTTGTATTTTCTAGGAAACAACCATACGCCTTTGTACACTTTAGGAAACAAAGTTCAGTATTCTTATGGAAGCAAACACTTCCTTGTATATTCTAGGAAACAAAATACGTTCTTGTTTAACCTTAGAAAACAAAACAACGTGTGTAACCTAAGAAACGAAAAACGCCTTTGTTAATTCTAGGAAGGAACAAACGTCTTTGTATATTTAAAGAAACAAAATCATCCTTATAAGTTAAAGGAAGCAAAAAAAGTCCTAAATTATTCTATGAAACAAGTAAATGTCATTGTATACCCTAGGACATAAAAAAAATACGAAATTTTTGCGTGCATGTACCCTAGGAAGTTTAAACTTTATTTATTTTACAACGATTGCGAAACAAGTCCTTACAACTTATATAAATCCCTCTCGTTGACACGGATGGAAGCGTTTTTGTGGTCTTTATTGTAGGATGAAACAGGAGTATCCGGGGAAAACCTACGAAGTTAGAAAGGTTCTTTTATACTCAAGGAAATAAAAAACGTAATTGTGTACTGTAGGAAAGAATAAACGGTCTTGCGTATTATAGGAAGAAAAATACGTCCGGGTTTACTCTTAGAAATAAGAAACGTCCTTGTATACTCTAGGACACAGTAAATGTCCTTGTATATTCTAGGACACAATAAACGTCCTTGTATACTCTAGGACACAATAACCGTCCTTGTATACTCTAGGACACAATAAACGTACTTGTATACTCTAGGACACAATAAACGTCCGTGTATACTCTAGGACACAATAAACGTACCTGTATACTCTAGGACACAATAAACGTCCTTGTATACTCTAGGACACAATAAACGTACTTGTATACTCTAGGACACAATAAACGTCCTTAAATACTCTAGGACACAATAAACGTC
>JAULCC010484824.1:0-10918 GCA_032358795.1 Nuttallia obscurata | reverse complement strand
CAAGTTTGAACAAAATCCAGTCAGTGGTTCAGGAGAAGAAGTCTTTCAAAGAAAAAGTTGACGGACGGACGGACGGAAGGATGGACACACAGATGGCCGGACGCTGGATGAAGGGTGATCACAAAAGCTCACCATTGACCACTTTGTGGTCAGGTGAGGTAAAAATTAAAACATTGATTAACATTTTTAATGTGCTCATGGCAAATCGAGAAACATCAACGTTTGAAATGTTGAAATAAAAGCTAGACAATGCCCATTCGAAAATTTACGATGACCTACCTGAGAAAAATATTTTCAGAGTGTTTAAAATGATTCAGAATCAATGACTTATTTCTATATACAAAAAAAAAAATCTAAAGTTAAATACAGGGTTAGAAAAGTGTCCTTGCCTGAAAATTGAGGTGGTGGGAAAAATAAACTAGGTATGAGTGGTCGATTATTACTTAGAATTAAACAGTGAATCTTATACACTTGCAGTTAGAAAAATAGTATGGTTGAACAAATCAATATTAACTTTATGAAAATATTTATATTTATTTTATTCATATAAACTACAATTATATTTAAATCAGAATTTTGAAATAAAAGAACTTTTCTTCGTAATGTACCCTGTTTTAGATTACAATAATATAGGCTAATTAACCTTCATTTATATTGCTTCATCTGTCATTATCATACCACTTCTCCCTAAATTTCCCCACTTCTCAATAAATTTTCCATAAGGAAAAGTGACTTCTCCATAAATTTTAGGTCTGGGATGAGCCCTGCACACTTATATAGAAAGTCTGCAAGCTATGTATCCTTTATTGATCCTGCTATGGGAAAATTATAGTTTGAATTGAATTATCTCCTTTTAAGTCTTATGTAAGTAAATCCATCAATTTTTGCATCAAAATGATGATCCTATAACTTTCAGATTAGATAAGTTTAAGATTTGCATTACGTATGTGAAAATAAAGCCAAAAAGGCAGTCACATAGTGTATATGTGTTGTTTGTATGCAAATATTCAAAGCCTTAGAAATGTTACTTGTGGGTGGCCATGGTATGTAAACGTGCTTGAAACATTCTTTTTGAGTATGCATTGAGTTTTTTTTTCTTTTTGTATGTGTTTTTTAACCTGAATAAACATCAATCAATCAATCATTAAGATTGGCTACTTTTGTCATTATGTTTATACATAAAAACACTTGGAAGTAAAATTAATATACTAGCTACCATGACCAAGCAACAGTCAATTTCAAACAATTCTATCTAATACTAACAACTATAGTGTGGTGCTGTATATATGTATAATACTTACGGGAAAGGTGGAACAGGGTTTTTATAGGCACTAGAGCCAGCTATGGTGATGTTCCTCTCTACAGGGGCAGGAGGATGTAACGTGTCCCACTGTACTTTCTTGTATTTTTCATAGCACTGTGGACAGGGCTCCTCATTTTTCACTGAAAAAAAAAAAAATTAGATGATTAAACAAAGTTATAGACATTCCAGTGAAGCAATACTAGCCATTTAGATGATTGAACAAAGTTAAAAACCTTCCAGTGGGGCAGTACTGGCCATTTAGATGATTGAACAAGTCATAAACCTTCCAGTTAGACAGTACTGGCCATTTAGATGATTGAACAAGTCATAAACCTGCCAGTTAGACAGTACTCACCATTTAGATGATGAACAAAGTTATAAACATTCCAGTGAGACAGTAATAGCCATTTAGATGATTGAACAAAGTTACAAACCTTCAAGTGAGACATTACTGGCCATTTAGATGATTGAACAAAGTAACAATTCTTCATGTGAGGCAATTCTGGCCACCATTTAGATGATTGAACAAAGTTACAAACCTTCCAGTGAGGCAATTCTGGCCATTTAGATGATTGAACAAAGCTATAAACCTTCTAGTGAGGCAATTCTGGCCATTTAGATGATTGAACATAGCTATAAACCTTCTAGTGAGGCAATTCTGGCCATTTAGATGATTGAACAAAGTTACAAACCTTCCAGTGAGGCAATACTTTCCATTTAAATTATTGAACAAAGTTATCTCTGATTGGTTAGTTCCTTTAAATTAAGTAATTGACAAAACTTACAATGAAATCATTTCTATAAGTGGGGGATTCATTTTTGTAGTAATCATGGCTCAGCAAATCTATGTTCGAAATCCCATAAAAGAACTGCCTTCAGTCTATCTTATTGATGATTTATTAAAATCCCCAACATTTTTTTATCACCAACAAAAACTTATATAAAAGGAACATCACAAAAATAAATGTTTACAATTAAAATTCCTAAGAGTGTGTTTATAACACATCTCTTGAGAGCTCCATTACTCCTTGTCCAAACTGTCAGGCATCAGTAACCATTATTATTTAGCTGGTGGCTCACCAGCATTGTCACATAAGCCAAGCCTCTGTGCTAGCTCAAGCATTCAACCTCCCATAATAAAAGGGAATACCTAAATTACTAGATTCTCCAGGTGGTATTATATAGACAAAGATCTGACAAGGCAAAAAATAGTTTGTAAAGATTCTGTGACATTTAAAACATGGAAGACTTTTAAAAAACATTTTCTATAACAACAAACCTTGTAGAAAATTATAATTTTACTCTTCTACAGACCAATAAACAAACTTTTTTCTTCAGACCAATGCTTACCACTAATCACAAGTCTAACTAGACAAAGTATCAAAGGTCTGATCAAATACTTTTGACACAGTTATTAATGTAAGAATTTTTTTTTACAAAAACAGAAAATTTATTTCTATGATTACCTCCTTTCTCCATGAGCAAAGGATGCCCAAATTTTCTGGCTGTATCCAGGGGTGTGTCTCCTTTAATGTTCTGTATGTCTATTTCACCATCATGTTGAAAAAAACAGTTGAGACATTTGGGATAACCTCCTTCTGATGCATAGTGACCGGGTGTATTGCCAAAATCTGCATAAATTAAAACAAAAATATATTTAGATAAATATTCCTACAGTAACATTGAAACAAGAGTGACACTCCTCAATAATTTCTTGGACTCAAGGACAACTTTCTGTTACACTATAACCATTTGAGAAGCAAGCCTTTCAAGTAGCCAATAGTATTCAAGGGCTTTGTGCCAAAAGGTTCTTAGTGCCTATGAAAATCATAGGCATTTATCACCTTTTGGCTCTAAAGCATGGATAAACTAGAGCTAAAACTCAAAGTGATCAATACCCCCTCCCCTCCTCCTTTGATCTGAAATGACAGTATTTTACACAAAAAAAAAAAAAGTAAGAGAGGAGGACAACTCTGTAAGAAGGTAAATTAGAGTTATGGTTTCTTCCATTGAGCTTTACCATTGTATGAAGTTTTATTAAATTCCATCCAGCAGTTTTCAAGTTATGCTCCTGACAAGAAGAAATCAAAAAGAGCAATAACTCTGTAATTATACTTATACAGTAATGGTTCAGTTCCTCTCATTTTTACCATTGTACGAAATTTAATGAAATGCCATCCAGTTAGTAACAATGCATATTATTGAGCTTTCTGAAATTTAATGACAATGTCAATTTTAACTTAATTAAGAGCCATTATTCTTGAATGCTTGAAGTGATTGGCTGATTATTTAAGCTGACCAAGATATTATACCAAAAAACATTTTCAGAAAGTTTGGCTGAAATTGGATGAGAAATGAGAAAAGCAGACAAAACTAAATTGGCCTTGTAAATGTCTCTGATATCAATGACTGTACCAATTTTTACTATTACAAGGGCCATAATTCTTTGTTTCTTTGAAAGTTTAGTGGAAATTAAATAAGAAATATTTAAGATAGAAACCTGACGAACCTTTTGCTTATTTAGTCCTCTGTAGTCTATGCCTAATCCTAAAATTGTCAATTCTTACTAATTAAGGGCAATAATTCTGAAATGCTTACAGCAATTTGGCTGGTTATCATACTTGACCGAGATATTATTGTATTTAACATTTTCAGAAAGTTTGGTGGAAATTGGATGAGAAATGTTGAAGTTAGAGAGAGGACAAAGCTAAATATGCCTTGTTTTGCTTATTGAGTCCTCTATACACTTAAGTCTGAAGTGCTAAAAGTGATTTGGTTGATTATCAAACTTAACCAAGATATTCAACCAACAAAAATTTTCAGCCAGTATGGTGGAAATTGGACAAGAAGTGTTCATGTTAGAGAGCTGACAACATTGTCACCCACCGCCTGCCTGCCTCGGATGTTCCCATAATACACCACATCTTAAGACAGGCTTATATAACTTGTCTTTAACACCTTGTGGTGTAAGCAGTTTCTTTACTTGTCCTGTTAGTGATTTTAGTGGTTTCATTACCTGTCCTTAACACCTAATGGTGTAAGTGGTTTCTTTCCCTGTCTTAAACACCTAGTAGTGTATATGGTTTCATTACTTGTCTGAAACACCTAGTGGTGTAAGTGGTTTCATTACCTGTCTTCAGCACCTGGTGGTGTGAGTGGTATCATTACCTGTCTCCAATACTTAGTGGTGTCAGTGTTTTCATTACATGTCTTTAACACCTAGTGGTGTAAGAGGTTTTATTACTTGTCTTTAACACCTAAATGTGTGAGTGGTTTCATTACTTGTCTTCAACACCTAATGGTGTAAGTGGCTTCTTTTCCTGTCTTCAACACCTAGTGATGTTAGTGGTGTCATTTCTTGTCTTTAACACTTTCTGGTGTAAGTAGTTTCTTTTCCTGTCTTCAACACCTAGTGATGTTAGTGGTTTCATTTCTTGTCTTTAACACCTACTGGTATAAGTGGTTTCTTTAAATGTCTTTAACACTTAGTGGTGTAAGTGGTTTCATAATTTGTCTTCAACACCTAATGGTGTAAGTGGTTTCATAATTTGTCTTCAACACCTACTGGTGTGATGGGTTTCATTTCCTGTTTTTCAACACCTAGTGATGTTAGTGGTTCCACTACCTGTCCTGAACACCAAATGGTGTTAGTGGTGTCTTTACTTGTCCTTAACACCTAGTGGTATTAGTGAATGTATTACCTGTCCTGATTTCATTACCTGTCATTAACACCACCCAGTGATATAAGTGGTTTCTTTTACTGTCTTCAACACCTAGTGGTGTTAGTGGTTTCATTACCTGTTTTCTGCACCTTGTGATGTTAGTGGTAACATAACCTGTCCTTAACATCCAGTGGTATTAGTGGTTTCATTACCTTCTTTTACACCACGTGGTGTTAGTGATTTCATTAACTGTGGTTAGCAACTTATGGTGTAACTGGTTCATTTCCTGTCTTTAACATCTAGTGGTGCAAGTGGTTTCATTTCCTGTCTTTAACACCTAGTGGTGTTAGTGATTTCATTAACTGTCTTTAACACCTAATGGTGTTAAAGGTTCATTAGCTGTCTTTAACATCTAGTGATGATAGTGGTTTCACTACCTGTCCTTAACACCTAGTGGTGTTAGAGGTTTCATTACTTGTCCTTAACACCTAGTGGTATTAGTGATTGTATTACCTGGCCTGAACACCTAGTGGTGTCAGATGTTTCATTACCTGCTTTCTGAACCAAAGGAATTAAAAACTGGCAAACACATTTGTGATGATTGTCTTTTTTTGTTTGATGGAATGACTCCTTTTTATGGTGGTTAAGTTATCAGTTTCTTCCAGAGATTTTGGTTACCTGAGATATCCAGGAACATGGTTAGATCAACTTATTATCTTGACAATAAGCAAAATATTCTTGACAGAGGCAAAAAATACCCATAAATACAAACAAAACATAAATAGTTTTCTTTTTGCTTAGGAAAAACTTAATTAGTTGTGCTATAACCATACTTACAGTCTTGACTGTTTGGGTCAGCTCCTTTGTCCAACAACCAGTGGAGAACATCTATTGAACCATTGAGTGCAGCCTAGTAAAATAAATACAAAGGTATTCAGCTATTTCAAGCAATCTATATAAAATTTGATTGGCATTATTGAAAATGAAAAGTTGGTATTCTTTATACGCCCTGCAAATTTTTCCTCCAATTAAGTCTTGAAATAAGAACTGATTTGAACAGGTTCTTTAACAACAATACAAAACATATTGATAAGTAATCTTTATTTTGTGTTTTCATCTAATGAATGAGGCTTCTATAACTTTCTTCCAGTGTTTTATTTTCCATGCATCCAGACATGAATTCTAAAGAATTTCTGTTTACAGAAGGACATCCAATACAAAATGCTATATTGCTGAAAATAAATGAACTGATAGTTGTCTTTTTGTAGACTTGACAGAAATACCATTTTTAGTAAATAGAAAGAACATTAAAACTGCTATTTTGTCATATACCAATGACTTATACCTGACATTAAAACTGCTATTTAGGTAAAAACTATTTAATAATATTTTACACTAAAACTGCTATAGGGTATTTAGGTATTCTTAACCTTTTCACTACCCTGAGCTCCGGATCTGTCTGGCACCATAAGAGCACATTATTTACCTACAGCACTGGAAATATCTGGTGTAACCACTCTATATGTCAATTTTTCTTTGGTAATCTCGTTGTCCTTATAAAAGGTACATACTTTGTGAATAATCCAATTATTGATTTGATGAATGAATGATATCATCAATGTTGTCAATAGGAGGTGCAGGGGTACATTATTGCTTGTAAATTTTTGCACAAAAAATGGATTCTGTGTGGCCTGGAACGCAGCCATGTGTATCAAGTGAAGAAGTTCTTTGAGCTGTTTTAGAAGACAATGACGAGTAAGATTATGATTCAAGCAGGTTAGAATAGTCAGGGGATGATTATGAACTGCCAAACGACGCTCACATGAGCTCCAGTGATGGCCGTTAAAGTGAACATGAATTGATTGGGGAAAAATTTGACATGGACTACAAGAGTCCACATAGCAGTTATAAAAACATAGTCATGTGAGGAAATGACAATTAAAACAAATGTTTTGCAGAATCAACATGCTGAGAAATTAGAGTTTTGCTTTAATTTGTTTGATAAAGGTTAAAATGTTTTCTTGGGAATTTTACAACTTTCCCAACATTTACACTTGGTATGCTGAAAAACATTGCTTCTGGTAGAGAAAATGTTTATAGTAAACACCAAAACTGCTATATTGGTAAGTTCCAATGACTGATAGCTGACATAAAAAACTTGTATATTGGTAAATACAAATGAAGAGTTGTGTTTAATTACAAATGATTCACACTTGACATTAAAACTGTTATTTTGGTTTAAACAATGATTCAGACTTGACATTAAAACTGCTATTTTGGTTTAAACAATGATTCTACTTGACATTAAAACTGCCATTTTGATTTAAACAATGATTCACACTTGACATTAAAACTGTTATTTTGGTTTAAATAATGATTCAGACTTGACATTAAAATTGCTTTTTTGGTTTAAACAATGATACAGAATTGACATTAAAACTCATACTTTGGTTTAAACAATGATTCTGACTTGACATTAAAACTGCCATTTTGATTTAAACAATATTACAGACTTGACATTAAAATTGCTTTTTTGAATTAAACAATGATACAGACTTGACATTAAAACTGCTATTTTGGTTTTAACAATGATTCAGACTTGACATTTAAACTGCTATTTTGGTTTAAACAATGATTCAGACTTGACTATAAAAAAACTTGTGTTTGTATAAATGAACATGTGTTATTGACTTCCTACAAAATGAAAATTGTGACTCAGTTTGTCAAATCTAGTTTCACAGCAGAACATATTCAGGGATCACAAAGTCAATGACAGACAAGCCAAAGACTTTGCACTTACGTTTTCTTTTATTTTGATAGTATTGTGGCTTCCCTAACAGTTACTATTTCAGTGTAGACATTTTAGTAAAATACCCTTGAAAAAGACACAAAACTCAACAAGAACCTGTAAGACAATACAACACTTTGTTTGAATGAAAACACATACAACATGAGCCGGTGTCTTCCCATCTGCTTGTGGGGCTTCAAGAGATGTTCCCTGTTTCACCAGAAATCTAACACAGTCCAATTTGTTCTGTTTGGCTGCATGATGTGCTGCTAAGTAACCATTGTTGTCACCAAGTGTAATGTCACAGTCTCTCTGGACCAAGAGGATCAGACAATCCAGAGCTGGAATAACACAACAAAGTTATGTTTAAGCACTAGAGCAACTTACATAGACCAAGAACATATTTTAGACAGATCGGAAATATTTTTATAAAACATATCTGATCATACCAAACACTAATAAATAAACTTTGAAGGTAAAAAATGCAATAACTTTATTCTTTCTTGCAAGTCAAACGAGGTGTATACCGTGTCTCTAAAAATGTTTCCTACCCTAATCTAAATACAAGAAACACAATGACATATTTGAAATTGAGTATCTATCAGCACATCATTGGTGACATTCTGAACACTGTCAAATAAAACCAAGAGCCCATCATTTATAATTAGAGGTTGCTCATTTACACATTACTGGTATTTGAACACATGCAGATGACATCACACACATGATGGTACACATGGAATACTACATATTGTTTAAATGACATCAAGAGACGCATTTGTGATATTTAGCCACAACTGGAGGGCATCTCCTATACCATCTCAGCTGCAGAATGTAAACGATACTTCAGACTACAGTGACAGTAAAATCAGAAATAAAAACATTGATATTTCGATTACAAATAGGGGATGTAATTTCAGATAGAAACTGCATGTATTCAGTAATAGTTTTCATTCACCATTATGCACACAGGCAATAAATAACAAGATTTTAACACATTTTTTAGCTTTCTCATAGCTTTAAACATTAGCAAGTTGTCTTATCCAAGAAATGGGAACCAGGGTCTGAGGTTATAGTTTTCTTCTCAGCATGGACTTATTCCCATTCTCTGATATCTATGACTGATTTGCCAAAATAAATCATATCATAAATTTCAACCAATAAAATGTAAGAAAACTTAAAATGAGAAAGAGATCATAGTTACAATATTTTTTTTATAATCTTGGCCCTAGATCTCTAACAAATACACATAGTCTGAAACAAAGAAATAGAGAGAAATATAACTAATAAATCATGAAGTCTCTTAATATGATTTATCTAAAAACAACAAAAGTAACATAGTTCCTAGTAGTTTCAGTAGTTGCTACAAATTTTTAGCTGTTCATGAATTCTTCCCTGATGACCTGAATGTCACTGAGAAAAAGCCCTCATACTGCCATTAGCAGAGGTGTTATAAGCCACAAGAGTGTCAGTGACTGTCCTGTATTGCATACAGGCAACACACACAAATCTAAATAATCACTCAAAAGTTTACATTATAATGAATAGCATTCACTTGAGCCAATCATGATTGAACTTTCTAGTCTGAATAATCAGATCTGGGTCAACACTGTGCCCACATTAAATCATGAATAACACATTCTAGGGTAGATAAATGGACAGTAGTGAGTACATTTGACTGCTTTACAGCACCTGTTATGGCTAGATGACAGAATAATGTCCTGTTATGCCATTAAATGTCTGTTTTAATGGTTGTGACAGTAATGAATAATTAATGTAAATTAACACATGTAGGTGCCACATGAGTAAATCAATATGTTTGTGTAGAAACTAAACCATAACAAATATAGGTATAGCTTGTGAACAAGGCTGTGCAACAATACTATTTAAACCTGTTGTCATTTATAAAAAACATACAAAATAATGTATTTCACCTTGATGAAAGAAGTGTTTGTCTATAGTCATGACAATAATTAGTTGTGAGAGTTTTCTTCATATATAAAGATTATATAATACAACAATTTCTTCTATACAAATCATTTTTTTCAAAAATGACTTCTATTGAAGATTCGATATTCTGTGTATGATTTACTATTATATTGGACCAGTACATAAACAAACCCTAAAAGTTGTTAAATAACTGCTCTATGTTTTCCATATCTCCCTATAAAGAACATCATATAATGTTAAAATGAAGGTTTTAAAACTGATTTGACAAGCACACTATGTGGTAAATAGCTTGATTGCTGTATCTATATATACCCTTACATACTGTTAATAACAATACATGTATATTTATAGTTTAACAATCAGTATAGAATACAGCAGAATCCTGGGTCTGATCTGGGCCTCTTGGGTCAATAAAAAGCAATTTCTATGAAATATACCACCTAACTTATGACTCTCTGATGAATATTCAAGCATAAATGTTTGAGAAATGCTTATTAAGCAGACTTTGGATTCACTATTTTCTTATTCTATTGTCTGTAGCTTTACATATGCAGCAATTAAGCCTGAATTACATCTGGCTGTATCAGAAGTCAGATAAACTAATTAATTAACGGTATGTTTTCTAACAATTTCTTTATATGCATACATTTTTGATAACCTCACACAGAAACAATGTCATATATCAGGCGAGATCACTAGACGTAGGTACCAAAGGTTTTAGTTTAACAGCAATTGGAAAGCAATCACCATGGTAAGAATAGGAAGGATACATTATCCCAATACAAGGCTGCTAACATGTAAGTGACTACCAGTATTGCATTTATTTGGCTCTAATCATAACTGAAGCTTGAGATACTTGTCAAACACTTAATGTTTCTTAGGTAATACCAGTACTTGAAGCAATATGCATAAAACTAACATGTTTTTATAGAATTGAATTCATCTTTCAAATATTGATCAGGCCAAAAAAATGTTTGAAAGGGTATTCCCTTAAAACTTTTGATAGATTGATATAGTTTTTCCAGATTACAATAAAAAGTATTATAAATGCTATGAATAAAAAAAAACTGATATCTTAAGGTTAAGTTCAGAATATGGCCATAAAACATGTTCTGAAAGATTTTTAATTTCGTTTATCTTGATTTGTTTGTTTGTTTGTTTGATTTACGTCACTTTCTGCCAGCTAGGGCTAATGGACGTCCCAGGGAGAGGGAA
>JAULCC010484713.1:0-10919 GCA_032358795.1 Nuttallia obscurata | reverse complement strand
TTTAAAAAATCAAATATCAGTCCAAATCAGATTTGGAATGAACTGATTAACTGCGACTTTTCACTATATTGTAAAAAACATTTCTAGAAAGAAAACAATAGTACATGAAAAGAAAACGATAAAAAATAAGGATTACATTATTTATATAGATAAGAATTGCGTTTTTGGAAAATTTTAAAACAGTTTTTGGCTGTTAACCGTATCATTTTCGTCTTGGAAAAGAGAAAAAATAATTTTTCAGTATCCGTCATTAAACTTTAATTAGAGCAGGTGGTATTTGCGTTATTGAATAAATTACTTCTAATATCGTTATATAAATCACATTTGAAAAAGACATGAGATTCATTTTCAAAAGCATCTTTACAAAAAGGACATAACCGTTCGTTCTCATCTAAATTTTCGTAACGACCCGTTTCAATTCTCAGTGGTGCCACTCCGAACCTAAATTTTGAAAAAGCCGACCTGTGACTCGTAGGTAAAATAATTTTACAATAAGTTTCAGTACAATATTCGTTTTTAAAAAGCCTATAAGTTCTCAATTTATTTCTACCAGTACCATTTACACTATTAATTCTGGACAGATTAGTTTTCCATTCCCTAATAAACTCATCCATCATACTTTGACAAACAGTTTCGGTAAATGCTTGTTTACTTACTTAAGTATGTAACCAATAGTACAAACCTGACTTTGCGCAAAAAATAAGGCGTTGGAGGTTCATCTATAATTGTTGACGATCTCAGCTTTGTTAGCACGGACGACATCTATCGTTACCAAAGAAACGAAATACACATGGGTATAAAAAGAGTTCCTTGATTAGTTTGTTCTCCTATTCTTTAAAATAAAAGTTAAAGTATTACTACATGTAAATTAAAACGCTCAATGTGATTTTTAAATCCGTTTGATAATGTAGAGATCCCCAATATCCCTATTTAACTTTATCACCAATTTCAAGAAACTCTTAGGTAAATTCCACATTATTTTGGTTGAATCAGGTCTTTATATTTTCAAGCATCTGCTTAATGGTGATTCCAATATCACATCCGTTTACTTTTTCAAAAAGGTATTTTGCTGTCGACCGAATATTAAGCGTCTTTTACAATATCACAAATGTCCAAATATTGCCAAATTTGCTTTCAGTAAACTATAATACTTGCGAGCTGGCACCGTTCTGTATATGTGTTCATACTTGTCCTCTATTTATTTATATATTCATAACCTTTTGATTGTGTGACTGTGCCGGGTATAATAACACTTTGATCATTCTATGTCAACAGCGACACGGATATTTAATATACTAGAATAAAGATGGCTACACTCGTTTCAAATACACATGTGTTCGAACACTGAATCCAACCAGTGTAAAAATTAACAGTAGAAAT
The DNA here is from genome assembly GCA_032358795.1 of Nuttallia obscurata. Lineage (NCBI taxonomy): Eukaryota > Metazoa > Mollusca > Bivalvia > Cardiida > Psammobiidae > Nuttallia > Nuttallia obscurata. The sequence continues at coordinate 9,539 of JAULCC010484713.1, read as the reverse complement.
GAAAGCTGACATCGATTACCAACTTGTTATCACAACACAGTCAAGTCAAACACACATTCATGTATACTCATTAAGAAGATCGATGTGAGTTAATTAATTATTGGTCGAATGTCGTCAGCTAACATCCGATTGCAATATAGAGGATAATAAATTCGTTTAAGCCGCCTTCAAACAAAAACTTATTGTATTGCCAATAAATTATAAACAAACAAAATAGCACAGATAACGTTATCCGGACGTGCTAATCGTCATGAATCCACGAACTGTTTGCCAGTTACCGCTTTCGCACACACATCGAAATGGACAAGTCGTTAGACTGTTTGAAATATCAAGATGTGGAAGCTGAGGGACTTTACTTCTTGGGTTTTATTCAAAACACCAACTCTATGCTAGAGGGAATTAGAACGGTCAATAAATTAAATACAGTTAAATGTCAAGAAAAACCTAATGTTCAGTGATAAGTTAACCATAACGTTGGCGCTGACTAAGATCCAGACGTTAACAAAACATGCAAATATTACGACGGAGCACAACTTTCAAAAACAATTGAACATTAGGGAATGGAGAACACGTAAACATGTTTCTGAGACTTTGTTAAACGAACCAAAATGGTATGAAGACTTTTATGTAACTGACCAAACACTAGAATTAACTTTATATATAGTTTTAACACATTGTAAAAAATGAGGTCGTCATTGAAAGTACGCCAAACTTTTATTCAAAGTAATTACTTATGAATCAGCTGATTTTGTTAACTATTTCAATTTGTAAAAGTAATTGAAAATACCACCACTTATGCTGTAATCGATAAACACCGTAAGACCCGTAAACTGAAAGGTACTACATTCATTTAAAGTAATGTGACGTCAGAGCACGCCGATATCAATAGCCTGGTACATCTTTAAGCACACAGATCAAACGCAATTCTGTATCAGAAATGTTTATAGCTGAGTCGTACTAATTACACAGCATATACAAGTATAACCAATATCGCAATATAAAAGTCACATTCACTTAAGTATTCTGACCCTTAGAATTGGTATAAACATTCTTTATTTAATCTCCATAAATGAAGAAATTCTCTATATATATGTGACATATGAACAAGGAATAAATGGAAATCCCATGTGCAAACATTCAGTCGAACACTTAAATTTACAAAGATCTGCATATGTAACAAACCATATCCACCACGTAAACTGATGTTCATATCAACATAAAGTATACTTTATTTACATATTTCCCTCTTTACTGTATGTGTCTGTCCATATCTTACTTCAGGTCTGACTGACAAGTCCATATATTTACACAGCGCCCTCAATACCATGTTCTATCTGTTAAATACCATCCATGCAACTTCAATGTACACATCCCACACTCGGACACTACATGTCATTTGTTGAGTTATTGTCGCCGCACTGAGTTGCGGCGTAATTTTACGAAATGAAATTTTTTCTGTACATGGAGGGGCACATGACTTCTTTTTTCCAAGATTATTCGAGGCAAGATAATTTTATTCATTGACAATAGTGTTTTACAGAGGAAGTGTTTGTAGCATGTTTTTATTGTTTGACTTTATCTTTTTAATAAATCTTTTAATTCATTCCCTTATGTGGTGCACGATTTCAAACCGTCAATATCTATTTTGACTAATAAATTATTTGAAACCAGTCTACGGATTATTTTTTGCTTCTCGTTGAGTTTATATATGTATATAAAACCCATTTAAAGTAAGTGGCCTCTGTAGTGTAATTGTTAGAACGCTAGATTGTAACCTTTTTTCGATGTCTAGGCGTTGGTTCGAGGCTCGGTCGAACCTATATTTATTTAAAATAAATTCTTATTTTTAGATCATGATGTACATATCGAGAGAGAAAAAAGGTAATTCAAGTTTATTTTGATACAGTCGTCTCAAAATAGTGTTTTATTCCGGTATCACGTAATAGCCGAATCACTTCTGCTGACCGGATAAACCTAAGTTTATTAGGTTACTCCTTTATAAGGTCTCTAGGAGCCATAGTCACAGGATAAAAAAAACTACATTCCATTTGCTATATTAAATTCTTTAGCGACAACCTTTGATGATTTGCATCAATACTTAAAGTCTTTTCTTGTTTACTAACATACATCTATAACAAAATAGTACTTGTAACTCGGCGTAGTTGCGGTGATCCGCATGTACGTCCGCAATTGTACTTGGAGTTTTCGAGCTGTACTTCCGTTATTTCCAGTTATATTCTTAGCGTGTATTTGTTTCGCTGCACACGAGTTAATTGTAGACATGAGCGTTGCACTTCGCGCATGCGTATTATTGTCGCACTGACAAGCGTAAACAAACGGCTAGAGCAACATGCTTGTTTACAATAATTGATGCCACAGTCGTTTTGTTTTTGCCGTATCTGGATGAATCGTCAGAGGATACCGATGCAGTGAATAAAGCACAACTAAATAACATAACGCAGTATTAACTACCATCTAAATTAATTTTATAAAAGCACGTTGAACTTCTGCAAAGCTGAATAATCTTTCGAAAATTTGTGAAAGACTGACTGCAACTTTCCGCCATCTTTGATTAGTCACGTGGTTGGATGTTCTCTCTCTAAGGTATTGACTTTTTGTCCGCACACTCGTGTTAAGTTCCTGGTGTAAGTATCGCAGACTTGACTCGACAATCATGTTTGCGGAACTAATACACTCCTAGTCAGCTATTTCATCGATTGAATACATGAAGATCGAGTCAGAGAAATATATCGTTTTCGTGGTTTTGCTTTCGGTTTTGACCACAGGCTTTAGTTGGTGAGATATTTATCTTTGTTTTGATATATTTATTTATAGTTAAAATTGTTTTACTCGGAATTGTAGATGAATTTGTAAGGCTTTGATTGAAAATTGTTTTCAGATAGAACATGATGTTTCGGGCGTCATGCAAATATTTGGGCTGGTCAGTCAGTCCTGAAGTAAGATGTTCTGTCTGTTATAGTATACCAAATATTAGACAAGCAAATTGAATTTGAAATTCTCTCACACACACGTTATGATTTTTGTTTATTCACGTGAAGGAGCATTCGTCACAACTCGGCCGATTCCGTAACATTCCGTAACTCCATCATAGAAACAGAGCACTCGGTCGATTCCGGTATCCGTAGTGACCGGTCACTGTTGAAATCCGCGGGCACTATTGAAAAATGAACGCCCGGAGCACGTCACATACTGCAAAGAGGAAAATATGTAAATTAGGTATACTATCTGTTTATATCTATTCTTTATTTGATCAATTTGAGAATGACTGTGGGTTGCAATATGTCACAATGTACAATAAAATAAAATAAAATACAATAAACAAACAAACAATAATATACAATTTATTATGAAATGTATTTCTATAAACATATAGTCATTCTTTTCCATGTACCATATGTTTCAATGTCTCATTTTTTTCTACTTTTTTCAATATTCACATATGTTTAGTAAACCTTAGTATTTATCAAATAGTCTTAAAAAGTTTGCGATTTTAGTGCGGAGTGTTTTGAATGGTTTTGTTTGAATGCGAGTGTTTCGGCTGTACTGTATTAAAATAAACAGACGAATAATTTGAGAATTTCTTTTAACAATTCAAACAATCAAATCACCCCTTTTAAATATATATAAATCATTATTTTTTTTTAAATTTTACCTCATTTATATAGCACGTTTTTATCTTGAACATACGTTCAAAGGTGCTTTGTATAATTCGTTCCTATTTACATATTTTGCCCCGATCATCAGGTTGTAAGTCGGCTGTTATCACTTCCCGCAAATTGCAACCACGGCACATTTGCTTACACCTGCCAATTTATACATAAGGGTGGAGTGAGGTACGTGTGGGATTAATTTTCTGCCCAAAAAATCCGACGGCCCGGGCAGGATTCGAACCCAGGACCCTTCGATATTGAGTTCTGCGTCTTACCACTAGACCACGTCAAAGCTCCACTTTCCCTATTTTCTCTTACCCCCCTCACAATTCTATTGAATTTATGTCAGCTTTTCATATCTATGGCTTTTGTCACGATGAGATATGCGTACTCTATACTACCATGAACTACAATTATGAATGATTTGAGACTTTTTGATTTCTGACGCAAAGTGTTGCTACATCTCTGTTTAACATGTGTCATTTTAATGTAAACACGATAACACATAACCTTATTCCGCCATTGATAGCCCGCTAACAATAACGCTAAAGTGATAGGTATGAGTAGCATTAATTTCAATGAAAGGTGGAATCTGTAACATTTGTTGCAATTAAAGGTGGAATCGGTTACATTAATTGGAATTAAAGGTGAAATCGGTTACATTAATTGCAATGAAAGGTGGACTCGGTTACATTAATTGCAATTAAAGGTGGAATCGGTTACATTAATTGCAATTAAAGGTGGAATCGGTTACATTAATTGCAATGAAAGGTGGACTCGGTTACATTAATTGCAATTAAAGGTGGAATCGGTTACATTAATTGCAATTAAAGGTGGAATCGGTTACATTAATTGCAATGAAAGGTGAAATCGGTTACATTCATTGCAATGAAAGGTGAAATCGGTAAAATTAATTGCTATTAAAGGTGCTTTCTTCATAAGGGGGTGGGGTCTATCACAGAAATCGGAGATCGAAAATAAAAGCTAACTTAACAAAACTATTCTGTTCTATAAAAAATAGTAAAGCATAATATGGCATAAACTCACACAAATTGCAACAGACACTATTTTACATGTAACAGGTTCATTCTCATAAATATGTCATATCGAAAGTCTTTAAGAATCCAAGTGGTTGAAAGTTTTGACAAATACTGAAATCGTTGATGGTATTTCCCCCATTGCCATTCATGTTAATTTTTGTTTTGCATGATGGCTTGTCTATTGCCCACAAAAGGGTTTAGAACTATCCATAATCTACAATAAAGTTTGGTTTACATGAAACATGAAGATGCATATAGTACAGTGCATATTCGAAAGAAAATTCACAACAAAATGAAGTGAATTGCGAAATTCATGTGAACAGAATTCATTACAGAAACGGTCAAATTGATCATTGCAAAATGTACAACCAGTGAAATTAATGTGTAGCTATTTGGCACAGTGAATGTTTTGAAAAATGGGGGTTAACTATTGGTCATTTAATGGCTGTATCTGTGTTACAAGAAGTTATGTAGCTATTCTATACAGCCAACTTTATGATGCACGTGATGACAGGGAAGGCAACTGCACAAGTTGTCTGTAAACACCTCCTTGTTGACGGCGTCAATGTCATGATTGTATATGACGTACTTGATGTGGCTCTCCCTTAGCAGCCAGGAGAGCCAGGAGATGCAGATTCACAGTAAATCACTGATGAACAGGTGACATTAGATGACACTCCAGCTAGACAAGGATTAGGAAACCCTGATCTGGATAAAATCGCTGCCATCTATGCACATGTGATGGGGGATCATTACCTGCAGAGGTGGCCTGTCTGACTGATGCTGTGCCTAGAATAAAAGAACTGCTTAGAAACTAAACCGAATCCCTGAAATCCTCCAGTATCTTGGATTCCATAGGAAATTTTAAATGCTCTTAGATGACACTTAAATGGGTCATAAACATGTGTGAGATATGCTGTAGCAACTTGTGTGAGGTTCAGCCCTTATTTGTCACAAAATACCTGTACTGTAAAGTAGATTACAAGGCATGTAATGTTGTATTATGTTTATCAATCAGTAGTTAGTTCATGTATTTTCATAATGTTGGATATCTCATCGTGTCATTCTTATGTTGTCCCAAAAACGGCATATGCGTATATACTCGTACTTGAACTGTTCGGCTAAGTTTCTCAATTCTAAATAAGAATGACAGCAGAATTAAAAACAAAACTAACGCCTATCATGCTGAAAACGAAATGCCATATAGTCTTTTTTGAATACGATGTAGACCAAACTGACAGGGTCCCTGCTGTTTCATTTGGACCTGTACCGCTATCAAGGAAATCTCATGTTTGAACGTACATGTATTGTATTTTATCACTGGTCATATTTCGAATATTCATAAAGTAACAGACGTTTCACATATTTCAAGAAAGGAATTAGAGCAAAGTAAACTTCGTACTATTGAAAACTGTTTGTAGGCTATATGACGACTTTTTCCATACACCTGTCTTTTTCCGACATCCGTTGTAAACTTATCAACCAGCAGATGACGTCGAAACTTCGCGAACCAAAGAATCAGACGACGTTCTGACGTCATTCAACGTAAGGTCAAATATTGGCGCTAATATGAACACAGTTATCAATTTATTGAGTGCGATGATCTTGATAAAATAATGATTTTAAGTGCTCCGTGGAGCGCTACTTGGGTTGTCTTGGTAACCAAATTCTCCGCGCATATCACAACGTAGACCCTCATATTTTGCATAAACATACAATAATGTTTTTTTTTCTTTCCATTGGTATTGGTATTGTTTTCAAGAGATATATACTTTTTAAGATATTGACACAGTCTCAAAACTTTCCGAACAACCCTCGTATATGTCTTAGAACTTTTCATCAAAATTTAAATTATTATGAACGACTGCGTACGTGATCTAATTATCAGATTAAGGAAATCATATACACGGTCTGTATATATGCGTTTTGTGCTGTACATTATTCGTCTATTAAATCGTTTTTTTTTTAATTCGATTGAATTTTTCCGGCTCTGGAAAGAACCGGAAAATTGGAAGATTGTATCACCACTTTAAATATTTAGCTTTATCAACATAACTAAACTTCTCTAGAAAACTGGATGTAAATTTTGATCCTTTCAGCCCGATATTTGAAAAGTGATGTATTGGCAAAAGTGTTGATGTTTACAGCAATACAACTATATTTTTTATGTAAACAGGTTAGTTGACAATTAGCTACAAACTTGGTATCAAAGTATTACTAGTTCATCAAAATTTGCTGTATTTAAAACTGGCTTTGAACCAGAAAATATAGTACACGTATAACCATAATAGAGTAAATGTGTGCTTCTTAAATGTATCTCTTTTCTTTTCAAACAAAGACAGTTTATAACGAAACATAAAAAAGAAGTTTTGTTTATGCACACGACCCCGGCCAATACAAGTTCAATTTGAATTTTTGTTAAATTTATGCTGTGTCCTCATGCTCATATTTGCATATTTATGTATACCTGAGAATGATAAAGTAATGTTCTGGGCTGTTCTTCCAAAATATTATTACTATCCTATTGACCCTTATATTTTACAAATCGCATAGCACTGTGTTAGAGGCATAACACGTTTATGTTTTTGACCCAACTGTAAACCTGGTAAGCTCAAGTAGTAGAGCGTTCGCTTCCGGTGCGGGAGGTCACAGGTTCGACCTCGACCGGGTCATACCACAGACTGTAAAAATGGTATTAAATGGCTTCCCTCCTTGACGCTCAGGATTCAGGGTTAGCAGTACGACTTGTTTTTCGGTATCAGGATAAAGTGACCTGCCGGGGTTTAACCCCACGTGTATCAGTGCTATATACTGGGCACGTTAAATAACCATAGTTCTCTACAGAAGAGTTCTGTGTGTCCGCTTCCCTCTATCTGGGACGTCCATAGTCAGCCCCTAACAGGGCAGAGGTGACGTAATTTATATAATAATAATAATAATAATAATAATAAAACAATAATAATAAGTAAGACACTGGTGTAAAGATTTGTCCAGGTCGATAACTATATTTGTGTCAGGGGCTGCACGCACAAAAGGCGTTATCGAGCAAAGTCGAAAATTACGTAACTTTTATCATATATCAGTTGACTAACTTGAACTTTAGTGGTCATGCTAAAGAAATGAATGTGCAAACGTTCTTTTGCAAAGAATACCATGTTTAGGGGATGCTCAACGTCCACAGGTCATCGGCATGGTTGACGTCGGACTAGCATTTTGTAAAATTTTACGTCGTAATGAAGAAACTGTTCAGGAGACATGAACACACAGGGTCTGATGGAAGGTGACTTCGATACGTTTAGACCGTCACATTAGCCTTATCCATCTCCGCGACAGATTCGAAGCAGCGAAAAAAACGCCATGACACCATAGTCCATATTGATCGGATAAGTACATTAACAGTACGCTGTCGCTGATAGCATCTCGATTTTCGGGCCCGTTACGCTTACTGACGTAACAACGGCGTCAAAATCGCGTACATTGTTGTACCCTACATCAAAGATGGACACAGCGACTTTGGCAGGGAGTGGCGATTTTGGCTCGATATGTGTGATTGGCTGAAGAAGGTGTGAATACGTCATGGAGAGCGTTTTGCAGATTGTCGCGTTCAGCAGTCCATGTGCTGGGGTTTTATGTGTGAGAGGCATATGTTAGAGCTATTGAACACCTCTCGTCGTCGTGGATGTGACACTGAATGCGCAGCGCGACGTTGATATGTACAAAGGCCAGACAGGAGTAGTTGTTCCGTTCTTTCAGAATCAAGATGACGTTAACGTTCTCTAGCAAGACAATGCGCGGCCTCATTCTGTCAGGGTCACATAGGGGTTCTTGCGGGAAAACCACGTCTATACAATACCCTGGCTTACTCTCTTCCATGATCTGAACCCCATCGAACATTTTTGGGACTAGCTTGGGTATACAACGGCAGAGGTCACATTGGTTACCGCCAGCAACTGAACAGACACTCGTAGAGGAGTAGGAGGTCATTCCCCAGTACAAAATCAAGCGTCTGACACACAAAGAGGAGTAGGAGGACAATCCCCAGTACAAAATCCGGCGTCTGACACTCAAAGGAGGAGGAGGCCATTCCCAAGTACAAAATCCGGCGTCTGACACTCAAAGAGGAGTAGGAGGCCATTCCCCAGTACAAAATCCAGCATCTGACACTCACAGAGGGGTAGAAGGCCATTCCCCAGTACAAAATCAAGCGTCTGACACTCAAAGAGGAGTAGGAGGCCATTCCCTACTACAAAATCTGGCGTCTGACACTCAAAGGAGGAGGACGCCATTCCCAAGTACAAAATCCAGCATCTGACACACAAAGAGGGGTAGAAGGCCATTCCCCAGTACAAAATCCAGCATCTGACACTCAAAGAGGGGTAGAAGGCCATTCCCCAGTACAAAATCCAGCATCTGACACTCAAAGAGGGGTAGAAGGCTATTCCCCAGTACAAAATCCAGTATCTGACACTCAAAGAGGGGAAGAAGGCCATGCCCCAGTACAAAATCCAGCATCTGACACTCAAAGAGGGGTAGAAGGCCATTCCCCAGTACAAAATCCAGCATCTGAAAACTCAAAGAGGGGTAGAAGGCCATTCCCCAGTACAAAATCCAGCATCTGACACTCAAAGAGGGATAAAAGGCCATTCCCCAGTACAAAATCCAGCATCTGACACTCAAAGAGGGGTAGAAGGCCATTCCCCAGTACAAAATCAAGCGTCTGACACTCAAAGAGGAGTAGGAGGCCATTCCCAAGTACAAAATCCGGCGTCTGACACTCAAAGGAGGAGGAGGCCATTCCCAAGTACAAAATCCGGCGTCTGACACTCAA
>JAULCC010484380.1:0-10922 GCA_032358795.1 Nuttallia obscurata | reverse complement strand
AGCAATAGTCTAATGAAATAAGTTTAACCAGTGTCAGTTTTGTCTGCCAGTTTAAACAGTTTATCGTAAAATGAAAAGGAACACGAAAATAACAATTTGAACATAGACATCGATAGAAAAAAAAGGACGCATTTACGATACAATAAATTACTATTTAAACACGAAAAACAACTCACAAGAGGAATAAAAGAAATAAAAGGTTTTACGATGTCGGGCCGATGATATGTTAGATATGTCTGAAAACAATTCAGGAAAACTTATTTAACATAGCATAACTTTAAACAGCCAGTCTGCATAGAAACAGCCTTTCATTGTGAAAAAGCCAAGACTGCTTTAGAGGTCTTTTAGAGTGATAATGAGGCTATATCATAAACTTGTTAGTTTATGAGAAGTTTCATTGCATTATAGTTTCCTAAAGAAGTAAGTTATTGTACATTTCGCTTGTTCTTGTTGCACGTATATGTCTGACGTTACCTTAAGAATAGGAATATACGGAATCAAGCGATTAACCCCTTCACCGCCGGAAGCAATACCGCGCATGCGCAATATTTAATCTGACTCATCTTTTAACTTCACAGATTCACTAAATTTCTGGCAAAACAGTTGACTGAGTGTCAAAAATCTTGAATCCGGATGAGACACCGAGTTATTCGGCGTCTCATCCGAATCCAAGCTGTTTGCATATGACTTAAAACACGGGGTAAGGCAGTGAAGGGGTTAATATCACATTGGGTAACGCGTCTTTCAATTCTGTAATAAAAAAGTCTGTGAGACTATATTTTGATTAAACTGGTATAGAGTGAAAGTTTAGAGGGAAGCGACATACTCGTATAAATTGCAGTATGGTTGGGTTTGCTTACTGATTACATTCTATTTTTTTATGTTCGGTATTTACTTTATGAATGTTATGGTTATTTGTTAAGTTTGGACCTATTATCCCCAGGCTCAAATATATTGCATACAATGAGACTTAAAACCGTTAATTTTATTTTGAAATGAGGCTTCCGACTGGTTTGAAATTCCGACAACATGTCAAATTTCGATTAAAAAATAAGATCAGGATCCGATGTTATAAAACTCAATCTGAGCATTAAACATTTTTTTGGTATTGTAGTAACATACTTTGATTAAAGGATTAGGGAACTGGTTCATAACATAGTAGAACTCAGTTTCCAACTAAAAAAGGTACATAATTTCATACTATGTTGCCTTGGCAGCAGATGATCTTTAGTTTGAGCATCATGCATAATTTGTGAACCATGCTCAAACTGAATATGCGTGTAACCTTGGTGTTAAGCTGCAGATATAGAACTTCGTTTATTGTTAGCTATTATCTTAACCCTTTTTTACATTGAGTCAGAGAAACTTAAGTACGTAACTACAATAACAAACAATCAGTGAAATTATCAAATTAAGAGAGTTTCATAACATCGCGCTGAGTTGGCTAGTTCTTGCGTTATGTGATATTGTGCAGTCTCATTTTTAAACATCTTGCTATTTTGAGTGTGAGTGTTAATGACTCTGTTTCCGGTATTGGAATTGAAATGCCGGATACGCATACTTTAAACACAATTGATTTTGTAGCGCCCAAATATCCAAAATCAAATTGATGCATCGTGTCTTGAAACAAAATAACAAAGAAAAAGAGTATATACATAAAAAATCTTTTTTGTTGATTAATATCAGCAGAATAAGCATCAAAATTAACCCTTTCACTGCCGGAAGCAATATAGCGCATGCGCAATATTTCGTCAGCCTCATTTTTTATCTTCACAGATTCACTAAATTTTTGGCAAAACAATTGGCTGCGTGTCATACAGCATGGATCCGGATGAGACGCCGAGTTACTCGGTATCTCATCCGGATCCAAACTGTTTGCATATGACTTAATACTCGGGGTAAGGCAGTGAAGGGGTTAAAGTCGTATAGTTTTTTTTCTACGAATATATTATCAACACGGTCTCGATCATAGTAAATTTGTGCACAGCACAAAAAAGTCATAGTTAAGCACTAAAAATAATGAATTTCCTGTTTGATAATTCCAACGACCCCCGCTTCATAATCTTTCATAAAATTGAACACGACATCTGCAAGTAAACAGCCGTAGATACAAATGTTAATTTCATCTTTAGCATGGATTTCTCTGCAATGAAGTAAATATATTTATGTAGGAAATTAATGATATACGAGACAAAAATATTTAATATAAAAATCTTTTGTTTCACATAGAACAGCATATTCCGTCTTTCTGATTTATCTTGAATGTAACATGTATATGTTACAGCTGAACATTAATGAGAGCAGTCTTAGCTTGTTTGATAGAAATGTAATATTATTAAATTAATGTGCGCTTCGCAAAATAGTTCGAGTGTAACTGTTGCTAGTACAATATCTAGCCCGTGTACTGTATGATAGTTCAGAAACATCTCGTGTTTTTCAATTATCTTAACGAAAGTACGTACCTGTGGTAAATTCTTGAGACACAAAGCATATTCAAGATTATTTTTCGTTGGAACAAAGCGGCCAACGTTAGAACATTAAACACAAGTTTTTAACTTCTTAACCCTTATCCTGCTGAAAAAAATGTCGCCTGCTTAAATTGTCATCTGCCTGGATTTTAAAATTCATCAGATTAGTCCAATGTTTAAAGAAATAATTTGCCGAGTGTCAAACAGCTTGGATCCGGATTAGACGCCGAGTTACTCAGGGTCTAATCTGTATACAAGCTATTTGCATATCACGGTCGCCCATAGCAGGCTAAGGGTTAAACTTTTCACCAGAGGGAAAAACACAATATTTGAGAAAACGATGCTGGCATGTTAGATTGTTTCAGGAGCACCAGACCCCGGGGTTATTCAACTTTGAGAACATTTCCGTGCTCTACGCTCAGCATTTTCAACTGCTAATTAATTACTTCTATTTATAGAACAAACACAACCTGGATCATGCCGTTTGGAGGAGCACACACTTCTTTGTAAATATCTGGTCCCAATATTATAAACGTCTTGATATGAATAAAGGAAAACGGAGAAGACTGTTTCAAATTGAGCTAATCAGGGGATGAGACATCATGCTAAATTTATAATATTGTTGAACAAACAACTCCCTGCTGCAAACTTGTATTATGATTTGCATGAGTTAAAAAGCCCATTGACTGGTTCACGATTTAAAAAAAAGTTTTACAACCTCATGTCATGAGAGAAACTTTCTGCATGCATTGAAAATAAAGTCCTAATAAACTATTGAAAGTATTACATGGTTTTAACTTACGGTCTGACGGAGAACAGTGATATAGAACTGTATTTACTATTGGATATGTTTAAGTTATTCCCTTTACTTAATTTGTCTTGTCGAATTTCAGTATGGCAGATAGATTGGAGACCATTTAAGAAAGTTTTTATATTGTTTTGATTTGGTCAACGTATACGATGTGTCTGACCGTTTAGTAATGTCGCTTGCCAGTTGAGTAACTCTTGTTCTTGAATGGTCGCAAGTCAACATGTTATAGAAACCAGCCCAACGTTGCTCCAAAGCATTGTGCCAACCCCTTAGAGTCAACATTAGCCTGATAAAATCAGAGTTGTCCATTGATGATGTATATGTGTATGACAACAGAACTCGACAGAAGGCAGTTTTATCTTTTTACTAATCTAAAAGGACTGGCACGTAATTATTTTTATTTTTTATTCAATAGTACTGTGATCATTAAATGATAAATCAGCTTAATCATGTCATCAATTACAGATTCAATCAATTGTGAATAATTCAAATGCACCTTTCTGATGAAGTTAGCGCATGTTTTCAAAGGGAATGCTTATAAATTATACAGTCTGAATGATTCGTTTGTCCAAAACATATGGTATTACATGGAATATATCACGCACTGTTTAGCAGAGAAAGTACGTCTTAATACGCGGTGTTTCTCATGGAAATATTGCGATGATTTCTACTAGAGCCGCCGCTTACAAAAAGGCTTTTGTTCCTAATATATAATTCAGGCATTCATACAACCGAGTTGCACAGCGGTGGCAAGCATTCCTAGAAATTTATTACATATTGTACTCTAGTGCATTCCTTATGATAGCTTATGCGCAGCGGTTGCAAATATGACATGTCTTTAGATCTTGTAGAATCTTAATCCAAATAGTCTATGATAAAACCCATTTATGTCATAGATATTTATGACATTTTGCTTTTCAACATCTTGAAGATTGCAGTGCCGCCAAAACATTACTTATACAATCCAAATATCTTAAGTGAAAACATTAATCAATGCTGAAAATGTAAAAACGCCATCTTGCGAATGCTTTTTCCTTCTATTCAAGTCTTTTGTTCAATGTTCAATGTAAAAGAAAGTTGCAATAGTTATAAAATCTAATGTACATGAAAGTGATTGAACTTTGTAAAGTTCTAATGAGACAAATGAATTCCTAGAATGTTGCTGAAAATGTCAATCTACCTTTAACTTTTAGCCTGCTACGGGCGACCGAGATAGAATTTGCAAACAGCTTGGATCCAGATTAAACGCCGAGTAACTCGGTGTCTAATCAGGATCCAGGCTGTTTGACACTCAGCCAATTGCTTCTCCAAAAATTGGGCGAATCCGATGAATTTTAAAATTTAGACAGACGACAGTTTGAGCAGACGACATTTGCTCAGCAGGCTAAGGGTTAAATGATAGAATACAATCCGATACTAGACCGTTATGTACTTTTGTTCAGAACAGCATATCAAACAGAAACCCCCTGAATAGGTCATTGACAGGCTGTTTAAGACAAATATGTCTCGGGTGAGAACGTCGGTCATAGTGGTCTAAGATTCTGATACTAAACCTATGATCTCAACTGATATCATGGGTTTCTTTGAAAACCAGTATTCTCAGATGTTTTTAGAACCTAAAGTATGATATCGGTCTAAGCGCATACGCTTTTATTAGTCAACCAATAATGCATGCCATAGGTTTTGATTGGCTTACCCATATATGGCACTGTATAGAATAACCAACAGGGACCTATAGATAAAACAGAAGATGACCCTATCTAAAGGAGCATTAGCGTATTTCAAAACTAAAAGTGCATTTATCTGTGACTTAAAATCAGAATGGAACATTACAACTGGAAATTGACATAAATAAAATTTATTATCATATCGTGAGGATAAGGATACAAAATAAATAAATATTCACATTGTTTTTCATCTACCTCGCTACAAAACAAGCTTACTCACCAAATTGTCAGTTTAAATCGTTTTTAGGAGATCAAACCCTAAAGTGTAACCCTTATCCAAATGCATTGTCATATCTATTTGTTTTAGTACGTCGATTTGTGCCTCAAATCATGGTGTATGTCCTAGTAGACCATCAACGTTAACTACATGACGGGTGTATTACATGCATAACAGTGTTTTCATTCAGCAAGTACAACCATTTCTTAAAAAAACTTACATTGAATAGACAGCTTATATAAACCCCGGTTTAATGCTCGTAGGGATTGTGACCTTATCCATATGCGTTGAAAGTAAGACAAACACTATTAAAAACACTGTTTGTTTGATTCACCTCATTTTCTGCTAGGGCTAATGGACGTCCCAGAGAGAGGGAAGCGGATACACAGAACTCTTCCGTAGAGCACTTTGGTTCTTTAACGTGCCCAGTGTATAGCACTGATACACGTGGGGGCTAAACCCCGGCCGGTCGCTTTATCCTGACACCGACAAACTAGTCGTAATAAAAACACTGTAAGAATTCAGGGAATTTTTCAGAAAGAGTAACGTGTATATCATGCTTTACGCTTGGCAGCTATTCAAGCTTTATATCAAATACATAGTATGTCCTTATTCACGCGAACCTGATTTTTTTTCGAATAAAGTCATTTCGTTATGAGTCGAGTAATGGACTGACAAACCTATTCATTACAAAAAAAATACGATCGTTTAGAACGAGTGTAAAAAATTTAAAGTTATCTTGAGTCACTTTAAATTTCATTTTCAAAAACAATTTCGTCAAAATATACTTCCAGTTTCAAGTTTTATTTCATTTGCTGCTAATGTTGATATCAAACTGCAGAAAAGATCTAAGAGCATTGATGGTTATTTAGTGGACTTTTTTTTTTTGAAAAAAAAAATCAAAACAATCTCAAGATAGCATTCTGAGAAAGATTGCTATTGACTGCATTAAGCTTAACATGCCATAATCAACATATGCAACGTTATCCATCGAAAGCCACAAAAGATACCATTTGATCACCCCCTCTACTCCCCTCCCTCACATACGCAAAATGACTTTCAAATGTTTCTTGTAGGTACTTGTATAAATTAACGCAGACATTTACAAAGACAAACAACATAGCATGTATGATATTAAATTTCAATTAATCTTATTTTGGGAAATCCATATTAAAATGATTATAACAAATTTTTATTTAAAGAGTTCTTTTAAATGTCTCTCTAACCAGTTTGATTATTTCAACTATAAAAACACACATCCTCTTTCGATGCCACATGTGTCTCATCTAACTGCATGTACGCAATATTACATATTTACTTCTATACAGGAGTATCAGGTGTCTCGACTTCGACAACATAAACGATTTTAATTCACGAAATGTCAGTGGTTTTATTTCCTACTATTTTTTGTCTGAGTTGCAGGACCAAACTACGCCATTTAAGCGACAAAAATTGGTTTAATTAGTGCGCATTCCAGGTAGAACACGGGTTTTAGAAAAATGAAAGAATTTATTAAAGAAAAAAATCTATTATATCATCTCGAATCGCGTGCACCTGCTCATAAATGTTCGTACATAGTACGAATGGTTCCCCGACGTTTATTTGTTTGATTTACGTCGCTTTTTGCCAGCTAGGGCTAATGGACGTCCCAGAGAGAGGGAAGCGGATACACAGAACTCTTCTGTAACGTGCCCAGTGTATAGCACTAATACACGTGCGGGCTGAACCCCGGCCGGTCACTTTATCCTGACACCGACAAACCATTCGTAATGCTAACCCTTAATTCTGAGCGTTAAGGAGGGAAGCCATTACCACCATTTTTAAAGTCTTTGGTACATGTATGACCCGGCCGGGGATCGAACCCGCGGCCTCCCTCACCGAAAGCGGACGCTCTACCACTTGAGCTAACCGGGAGTTTGTTTTCCCCGACGTGACCTGAACGCGGGATAAGTATTTTTTTTACAAATATATTATGACAAACTGTTTCCTTTTGATCGGTAAAACGTTGTTTCAAAATAAAAGCAAAACTTCAAAGATTAAGGATTATTTTCAGCTGAGAATGTAAAGCTCGAGTAAAGTACATCGTTAGTCTATTGCCACACTTGATGACTGATCTGCAGGCCGTCTGACATAACATTATGCGATAGTTCGATGTGTATTTTTGCTGCGATAGCTGTGCAGGGATATATGTTTAATTCAAGTCTGGAGATTATAGACAGTCTTTCTTTTATTACTATGTTTTATTATAATAAAATTTCTTGTAATTGAAGAAGGAAACTAATGCGAATGTAGGAACATCTATAATTTCTTAAAGACAGAGAGACAGAGATGGATAGATAGATAGAGAGAGAGAGAGAGAGAGACCGAGAGGGATTAAGAAAAATAGGGAAAAACACAGAAAATGAGAGATAAAGTGATAGAAATAGAGAGAAAAAGAAACAGACAGAGACAGAACAAGACAGAGACAAAGTCACACAGGCTGAAAGATTTTAAATGATATTGATACAGTAAAGCCACTAACGCAACATCATTGTCAGATTATCTCCCAGAGGAAGTATTTGAAATATTCGTCATCCATTAAACAAAGCTTATCTGAAATGAATAAAAAACAATATCTCATTTTCTCAAAAGACGTTTCCATGTGAAGATTTTTGCTTTCAGAACTTTTATCTGAAAATTTAGGTCAGCAGTATAAAGTTTAGGATGCTTTACATAACTGTCATATGCACTTTTAAATCAGTCGATTTAAAGATATACTATACTACAAATAAGCAGATTTGAAGAAATCCCGACCATAAATCAGTAGATTTGAAGAAACCCCCCCCCACTACAGCTCAGCAGAATTGAAGATATATCTCACTACAGTTCAGCAGATTTGAAGAAATCCGCCGCTACAACTCAGCAGGTTTGAAAATAACTCTCAATTGAACTCAACTGCGGTGAAGACATCCCCATCTTAAATCAGCAAATTGAAAGATATTCCTAACTACAACTCAGCATATTGAAAGATATTCTCTTCTGCAACTCAGCATATTTAAAGATATTCCCAACTACAACTCAGCATAATTAAAGATATTCCAAATTACAACGCAGCATATTTAAAGATATTCCTTATTACATGTACAACTCAGCCGATTAGAAGATACCTCTCACTAAAAGTCAGCACATTAGAAGAAATCCCCACCACAATTCAGGAGATATGAAGAAATCATCCAGCTTTAATTCAGCAGATTTGAAGAATTCCCCCACCAAAACTCAGCAAATTTGAAGAAATCCACCCACTACAACTCAGCAGATTGGAAGATATCTGTCACTGTAATTCAACAGATTTGAAGAAATCCCCCACTACAACTCAGACGATTTGAAAAAAAACCCACTACAACTCAGCAGATGTGAAAGTATATTTTACTACAGTTCAGAAGATTTGAAGAAATACCCACTATAGTTCAAAAGTTTTAAAGAAATCCGCCATCTTTAATTCAGCAGTGATAGAAATAGAGAGAAAAAGAAACAGACAAAGACAGAACAAGACAGAGACAAAGTCACACAGGCTGAAAGATTTTAAATGATTTTGATACAGTAAAGCCACTAACGCAACAGCATTGTCAGATTATCTCCCAGAGGAAGTATTTGAAATATATGTCATCCATTAAACAAAGCTTATCTGAAATGAATAAAAAACAATATCTCATTTTCTCAAAAGACGTTTCCATGTGAAGATTTTTGCTTTCAGAACTTTTATCTGAAAATTTAGGTCAGCAGTATAAAGTTTAGGATGCTTTACATAACTGTCATATGCACTTTTAAATCAGTCGATTTAAAGATATACTATACTACAAATAAGCAGATTTGAAGAAATCCCGACCATAAATCAGTAGATTTGAAGAAACCCCCCCCCACTACAGCTCAGCAGAATTGAAGATATATCTCACTACAGTTCAGCAGATTTGAAGAAATCCGCCGCTACAACTCAGCAGGTTTGAAAATAACTCTCAATGGAACTCAACTGCGGTGAAGACATCCCCATCTTAAATAAGCAGATTGAAAGATATTCCTAACTACCACTCAGCATATTGAAAGATATTCCCAACTACAACTCAGCATAATTAAAGATATTCCAAATTACAACGCAGCATATTTAAAGATATTCCTTACTACATGTACAACTCAGCCGATAAGAAGATATCTCTCACTTAAAGTCAGCACATTAGAAGAAATCCCCACCACAATTCAAAAGATAGGAAGAAATCATCCAGCTTTAATTCAGCAGATTTGAAGAATTCCCCCACTAAAACTCAGCAAATTTGAAGAAATCCACCCACTACAACTCAGCAGATTGGAAGATATCTCTCACTGTAATTCAACAGATTTGAAGAAATCCCCCACTACAACTCAGACGATTCGAAACAAAAGCCACTTCAACTCAGCAGATGTGAAAGTATCTTTTACTACAGTTCAGAAGATTTGAAGAAATACCCACAACAGTTCAGCAGATTTGAAGAATTTCCCCAACTGCTATTAAGCAGATTTGAACAAATCCCCACTATAGTTCAAAAGTTTTAAAGAAATCCTCCATCTTTAATTCAGCAGATTTGAAGAATTCTGCCACTATACAATAACTCAGGCGACGTGAAGAATCTCCCTATCTAAAGAGTTAGGACAAATCTGTATTTAAAGCATATTGGTGCCTGAACCGCGAGGATATAATCAGGAAGGATACTATTTGATTTTTAAGTTTGTTTGAATGGCAACACAAAGTAAATAAGTGTTTTAACTAAAATCCCTCTGTATATCTGTCTAGGTGATGTTACCACATTTGTTTATCTATTGAAAACAAGTGGCTTTTATTAAGAAGTATACAAATATCATTATGACCTACAGTAAAATATAGGTCTGTTTTAGAGGTTTTAAAGACATTGAACGGCTACTATAGGTGACCTCCACCCCCAATGGACCAATGCTTGAGCTATGCTGCGATTGTGACTACAAATTATCAGATTGGAGTGCCGTAAAGGCCATCAACTGCTCTGTGTTTCCGACATGATATGTCGTAATCTTGGCATTTATGTGGTCAGTCATTATTAGGCATCATGAAGTTATGTTGATTAGATTATGCCAAATACCAACATTAAACCACAGAAAAATGAGCATAGCTGAATCATAATAAAGCTCAAAGACACAAATAGTTGTGCCTTTTTGCAAGTGAACGTGAATTATATCGCAGCAAAAAATCTCTAAATATGTTTCCTGCGCTACAATAAATACGAAAATCACAATAATAAACTTAAAATCGAGTATTTTTATCACATAATTGTTGACATTTTGAACGCTGTCGGTCCGTTCAAACATTATATGCACACAGGCTTTGTGGTACACATTTAATACTACACACTGATTAAATCACATCACGAGGCACATTCGTGATATTTCGCTGCAAATGGAGTGTGTTTACAATATCTACAGAGCTGTGGAATGTAAACTATAAACTATATCTCAGACAACTATGGTATTAAAATCAGAAATAAATGCATTGATCTATAGATTACAAATAGTGGATGCAATTTCACATGGTAAACAACATGTTTTCAGTTATAGTTTTTATTTATGATGATGCATTGTTTGTTTGTTTGTTTGTATGATTAACGTCATTTTCTGCCAGCTAGGGCTAATGGACGTCCCAGAGAGAGGGAAGCGGATAC
>JAULCC010484269.1:0-10922 GCA_032358795.1 Nuttallia obscurata | reverse complement strand
TTCAGAGACAACCATCAAAATACTGGTATGTTTATCCCCATAATCTGTAATGTTGTTCACGTGGTAATTTTCATGTATATTCACCACATATGAGCAGAATAATAACTTTTGCTTTTGTGACAAAGGCTGCAAGTGGGGGCATCTGTGTCCTATGGACATATTTCTAGTTTTTATATGTACAGGCAGCTTTAAAATTCCTGTTAAAAGTCTAGGAAATTGCTTAAATTACGGTGTAAATTCAGATAGCTTTGAATTTCTATGATAATCTGTTCATGATCTAAGCTGTGTGATCTTTTCTTGGTTTTTGGTGCCAATATACCAAACAACTAATTTAAAAATTTCCCAACATCATGCTAAGAAAGGTATTTATAAAACAATTCAAGCCAATAATCACCTCCACAAAAAAAAGTAGTCATTTTCATGAATTGTGCAAAAGAAATCCGTTTTGTGAATTATGCACTAACTGATACTACTGACTCGGTAATCAGACTCACTTACATTTTTTACCAGTCACCAATTTTTGTGGATGATGATTTACAGCTATTGACCCCAGGTTACCAACTGCTTATCCCTTGAACTTGAAATGACCCTTAACCCTGGCATGATCGTAAGAGGCGACTAATAGGGTTTGAATGTTAATCTGGAGTTTCTGAATCTCTAATCCTCCAGCAGGTATTAAGTGGTTGGATCCATACCCCATATTTTTATCTCAATGTAAATGAGATGTGCTGGTTCCAGCAAGTTTTTTCCTGGATGTTGCCATATAACCTATACAGTGTTGTGGTACCGTAAAACCCAACTCAATCAATCAATCATATGAAAAAATTTGTGCTTCCAACAGGCAACAGCTCTGATTCTCAGAATTCTAGTTTAGTTGGCTCTGTCCCTGAGTTCATTTTGGCTGGGTCAAAGCCTTGGATTCGCCAACACTTTACCATAATTAATATTCTTAGACTTTTAGTAGATATGCAGTATGAAGAGAACCCCAAACATACTCACAGATAATTTCAATTTAAATTTTATGTCTATTAAAAATTATATGGACCTCTAACTGGTCATTTTTCAATACTTTTCTAAATAACTATGGTTGAAAACTGTATTTTTCAGTTTAATTTCAAGAAAATTCTCTTGAATTTGGTGAATTTTTAGTCAGTAGCCTTTAGTCTGAAAGTATACCTACCCCACTTTGTTTAACCATGAATTGAGAAATATTATAAACATAAATATAATAAAAGGTCCATCATCGCATGTGCTCTACTGGCTAATCTACCCCGTCCCCTTTATGGAAATCTAGCTAGGTACTTAATAAGTTTGGTAAACATCAGATTATAAAAGAACACAAAACTCTTTTCAAAAGTTCAAGAACCCATAAGGAATTTCAATTTATATGGCCATTAAGTCCATAGAAGGATTCAAGCTCCTTTCTACTCTTTTACTGTATAATTTTTATAAATATTGGATAACAAAAGGTGCTTCTGTATTCACATCCTCTTATTATCGTTGTATTTTTCCCCATTTTTAAGGATCATAAGGCAATCAAGCATGGATGCATCTGGCTAGTTATTTAAAGGAACCAAGCTGTCATTTATATTTATTGATTGAGTTGGGTTTTATGGCACCACAACACTGTATAGGTTATATGGCACCATTCAGGAAAAAAACTTGTTGGATCCACATCTCAATTACATCGAGATAAAAAATATGGGGTATGGATCCAACAACTTATACCTGCTGGACAATCAGAGATGTAGAAACTCCAGATTAACTTTCAAACCCTGTTAGTCGCCTTTTACAATCATACCAGGGTTAAGCAGTGGGCCAAATTCTTGTTCTACGTTAGCACGCCCCGGGCCCACATTGGGCTATTTCATTGGAAGGGAAGAATAATCAAATTACTTTTGCTGAAGAAAAAACTACACAAACAAAGTTAATTCACATTTTTATATGCCCATCTTATGTGAATACCCTCAGCAGGCAGCGGAAGAGATTTGTCACAGGGTATTTTTGAAGAGCAACTTATCCAATGAATGTCAAAGTTTACATGCATACTTAATGACAATATATCCTTATGCTCAATAATATTCATCAAGTTTCTGGAGAGTTATTGCCCCTTATTTGCTGTAACTTATTTATAATTATTTTGTCACAGGGATATTTTGGAAAACCACTTATCCAATCAATGTCAGTCTTTGCACATGTTTGTTGCCAAAAGCTCCTGTGCAAGTTTGATGCTCATTAATATTTATCAAGTTTCTGGAAAGTTATGGCCCTTTATTTGTTGAAAATTATTAATTTTGATTTGGTTTTCAGATGGGTGTATATTGTGTTTTTGTACTGTTGTTTTTCTTTTAGTAACAACTAGGCACTGAACCAAGTTCTTAAATAACAATATCAGCGTAAGTCTCTTTACAGACTTCTTATATACAGAATTGGTGAAACTGTCGTATGGCAGATCATTAAAACATCTGTACAGAACAAAACTTGGCAACTATATACAAGCATCAGACTAATTTAGTCTTTGAATGCTGAATGTTAACTGAAGACTCTGACAAATATGAATAATCATATACTTTACTACAACTGGATGATAGCTAGAATGAACAAAATTGAATTTTGTGATAAAGTACAGACTTGGGGTAGAATGATCCTATATGATAATAAGGCAGACCCTGATAAGAGGGTTCTTTCAGAAGCCTGCTTTGGGTCTCCAATGTTTGCAAAAAGAGATATGTTTGTTTCAGACCGAAAAAATTAAGATCTGAATAGAGTCATTGCATCCCTTCAAAAGTTATTGAGTAGAAACCAATAAGTTGGGAAAAACTAAGTCGAGTAAGGCCCATAACTCAGACAAAATTTAGTGGACTGTATCGAACTTGATCTCTATTTTATGATGATATACTCTTACACTAAATCTGAAGTGGCACACACTATCAAAAGTTATGGAGTGGAAACTATTAAGTTGCAAAAACCAGTGTAGGAAAAAAACACAACTAAGACATAATTTAGTTGACTGTGCCCAATATTAAGCTTAACCTGTATTTTATAATGATATACCTTTATGCAAAAGTTTATCCCTTCCAAAGTTATTGAGCGGAAAAAAAAGTGTGATGACAAAGTAGCTTAATACATGATGCCTATGTGTCTGTCAAGCTTTGCAGGTGACACAAAAAGGGCTGTCAAGGAAACGAAACTAGAAACAAACTTTGATGTTGTTGTGTCTGGTTTCAGTGCTGAGCACTTAGTACATTACTTACTTTTGTGAGCCTCTTTTGTGATCGACGATCTTAGAAATATTTGTAAGCAAGGAAGGTTCTGCATTGAAGTTTCTCAACATGTCATCTATTACCCTCAGAAATTCCAATGAGCAAAGGGGAATAAATCTTAAAATATGAATGACAGAGTTTCAGTTCTTACACCCTGTACTTTCCCCTTCTCCCCTTTGTCAATAAAACAAAATCTTTGATATAACATGGTTAATGGTCCAGATAATAAAAATAACCAAGGGGAATAACTCCAAAAATATTTAGGACAAGGTTACTGTATTAATACACTGCACTTCCGCTGTCAGTCCAAATTACAGTCACAAATGAAAATTAGGTTGAATACCTTGAATGTTTGTATCCTGGGCATGAAAAATGAACATGAAGGAATAGCTCCACACATATTGTCCACGGTTACAGGTCTAGATCACTGCACTTTGTACCCCTGTCCTCTAACAATATTTGAAGTTTCAGGGGTTTTGTTTATATTACAGGAGTTGTGTTCCAAAAAGCATTTGTCTCAAACATTTAAATAAAGTTTACATAATAATTTCAATTATTTCATTATTTCATACCATGGACAATATTTGTGGAGCTATTCCTTCATGTCCATTTTTCATGTCCAGGATACAAGCATTCAAGGTATTCAACCTAATTTTCATTTGTGACTGTAATTTGGACTGACAGCGGAAGTGCAGTGTATTAATACAGTAACCTTGAAAAAAGAGATAAGCCAATTCAATATACCGTATCCAGTTGAGAGTGTTCTCAATTTATTCAATTTGTTCTTTGAAATCTCAGATATTCACAACTTTATTTTACCATTTCTCACCACACTAGCAACTTTCTCTATAAAAACGCAATCTTATAAAACCCAGATGAGTCTCATAAAGACACTAAAAATTAAACACTAATGAAAGATTCTATTTTACACATAAATTAAAATATAAATTATAAAACAATTTAAGATTGATTTAAAAAAAATATATTTCAAAAGTGAAATTGAAACAGATATTCCACAACAAAAAATTAATGTTTGTTTATTTGGAATCTAAAGTCCCTTATACAGTATTTTGTCAGTCAAATCGCGACATTCAGCTCATAACAGCTGGAGGAAGTCCCCAAGGGACCTCTTTACACTATTTAAGACACAGAGTACACCCGGGTAGAACCACCTGCCTACTGCAAGCCAGCTGGAAGTCTTCCTCAATTGAAAAATCTGAAGTACCAAACAGAAATTTAAACTGATTGGAATTCAAATTTTTAAATCTATTATTAAAGATTTATGAAAATTAAATATTAAAATTGAA
The DNA here is from genome assembly GCA_032358795.1 of Nuttallia obscurata. NCBI lineage: Eukaryota > Metazoa > Mollusca > Bivalvia > Cardiida > Psammobiidae > Nuttallia > Nuttallia obscurata. The sequence continues at coordinate 6,352 of JAULCC010484269.1, read as the reverse complement.
AGCTTACACCTAAAAATAACCCTTTGCCCTTTATTGTCTTTGTGCTCATAGGCTGTAAATCCCCATTTCACTTACTCATTTAAATTCCTAATTTAACATCTTATGAAATATCCAAAATTGTGAATTCCAAATTTTGTTAATAAATTTAAGACAGATTTACAGTTTTCCAACAATGCTCCACCTACATCCATCTTTAAAATGAATATGAAATTTCAGTTGAATATATTTAATGCTTAAGGACATATGTTCCAAAAACATATGTTCAATCATTTAAGGACATATTAGAAATAAGTTCTAGCACAAGGATTTGATAACATTTTTAAAACATGCATTATGACATACTAGGTTGATCAAAAATTACATAGACAATTGTAATAATTTATCTGTCTATTGTCTTATTTGAATCAAATTTTGAAGACTTGTAGAGCAGAATGAAACGAATTTAATGTGCATCTTGAATAAAAGTAGAAGAGTTTGAATATAGTCAAATATGGTAGTCATAGCAACGGAGGTTGTCATGCACGGCGCAACCCATATATTTACTTTGTGTATTACGTATGTATAATTTCAACTTCGACTTTTTTTCACGAATTTGGCGGGAGAAAATATTATAACGCCGTGTAGATGTTTGAAGATGTAAAGTTATTACACATACAAGATTTTAACGTCCAATTCGAATCCATTACTGAACTATTACATTAAGATACCATGGACATGTATTTCATTAACTAAACATCATGACGTCAAGTGAAAGGAAGGAGCAGCATTCCATGACTAAATTATGGGTGGCTTCAGGAAAAACGCCAACACATACTTAAGAAATGATAGAAAAGGCAGAAATTAAGCCCAAAGTAGGTAGGACTCTAGGATTTAAATGGCATAAGCGTTTTGTGGATGGGAGGATATTTACAGGGGACGATGCTGGCTGCGGTAGGAAACCTATCATCAAGTGTGATCAGGCCACGAGGTTGTAAAACTTTAAATGAACTCTGTACTCCAAACTCAATTTTGATCTCAGTCTTAAGTTTTTGCAGGAAACACTTACACTGATTTAAGCTAACATATCTTGATATATTTAACCAGAAGCATTGTGTAGGCACATACTTATTAGATAGAAAAATGATGACGACGTTTAGATGACACAACACCTGCTCCGTGGTTCTTATAGACGTTTATTTTAACGGACTTTAGTGCCAATACTTTTCTCTCGATGGTTCAGAAATTTTAAGAGTCGTTTACACACACACTGAACTTCACCTGATCAAAATTTTATATTCGTTGATAGCTTTACTATGGAATAAAAAGACTTGTCTACATAATTTGTGATCGGCCCACGGTTCTCTAAAGTCTAAAGTTTGGTATATGGCATTGCTTGTTGCAATGACTGTCCCAGTTCAACTTTTTTTCATCCCTATTGTCACCCTACCAATAGCTGTGCAATCAACATTCGGTTTTACATTCATTTTAAATCGACATTACGCTCTATATTCAAAATGTATACATTGTGAATGTATAGCTATGCAATCGATATTCAGCTCTACATTCAAAGTATATAAGTTACGAATATATAGCTGTGTAATTAACTTTCGATTCTACATTTAAAGAAAGTCAATTGCAAATGTATAGCTGTTCAATCAACATTCGGCTGCACATTAGAAAGTAATACAATGCGAATGTATAGCTGTGCAATTGACATTCGGCTGTAAATTCAAAGTATATAACAGACAAATGTATAGCTAAGCAATCGACATACAGCTCTTCATTAAAAAAGAAATACAGTGCGAATAAATAAGTGTGCACTCGACATTCGGCTCTGCATTGAAAATAAATAGAATGCGAATATATAGCTGTTCATTCAACATTCGGCTTTACATTCAAAAAACATACATACAATGCAAATGTAAAGCTTTGCAATCAACAATTCGCTCTACATTCAAAATACATAACTTAAGAAATTAAAGTTCGAAATATGATTATAAATCTAGCTCTACTTGAATTTTGTAATCTACCATGCCAACCTTGAATAAATTGGTCTCTTATACGTTGTGTTATACATTGTTTTATATGAATAAGAAAAAATTTAATGTCTCCAACACCTTGGAACAACCAAGCATCATAAACTCCTAGAGTTCCTAACAAATGTTTGATAAGTGAACACCAATTTATCTGATTATTGCGAATTTCAACATCAGATTTCAACATTCGATAAACTTTAAATATGTATTTCTTTTCTTCCGAGTGTAGCAGTTTTAGCAAAACTTTAAAATATTAAAATACCGTATTACCCTATATGACAGTCTTCCCATTTCCCGTAAATAAAATCATTTTGTGTTGACCTTTTTACAACTTGAATCTTTTTACAAAACTGCATATGCACCCTCTCAATATTCTTTGCTTCAATAAATCCCCAAACTTCACTGCTATAATTCAGTATAGGTAAAATGAGTTTATCAAACAAATCAATCTTGTGTTTTACCGATATACTAGTGAATTTATTTAAATATTTTGTCATTTTGAAAATTGCTTACAGAGCTTGCCCCGATAGTGTCGGTTGTGCTTGTGTAAATAAGCCACCGGGTGTAAAAACAATTCCTAAACATGTAAATTTATCGACAATCTTTATTTCCATATCACTATAATAAAATTTTTAATTTTGAGGTACTTTACCTCTTCTTTTAAAAATCATAATTGTCGTGTTTTTTTTCCTTATTTACAACAAGTTTCCATTTTTTACAATATTCTTCAAGCAAGTTTAAGTTATGCTGCAACTCTAGACTGCTATTAGCAAATAAAACAATATCGTCTGCATACAGCAATAAGAAAATTTTAAACATGTTAAAATAAAAACCTTTTGAAAGATAGATCTCTTCGATATCGTTCAGAATCATTGAAAATAAAAATTGTGATAAACACAAACGAAAACTTATAAAGGAGTGCGATATTTAGCGTTGATGTTGCGACGTTTAGCGGCAGTACAATTTTAATACTTGTTTGTCTTGCAGTAAGTAAAAGTGTAAAATAAAAGTATAAAATAAATATCATTTAATTTTCAATGGCTTACCTGCCTATTTGTTTACGAAATATCATCTGTCTTTTGCTGTTGTAGATTCTTTATTTTGAAGTAAACAATACAGTTTCTTGTTATACAAAACTATGATCAAAATAATATAATATACATGGCTGCACTGTGAACAGAATAATATATTTAAAAAGCTTAATCAAATTAAATAAATTAAATAAAGTAAATGAAGTCAAAAAATAGGATAAGTTAAAAATTTACCTCAGTTGAAGTAATAAATGATAACGCAGTGACACTGAATTAAAATAGTTTGAAATATTGAATTGAATCGAATAAAAAAATTATTCAATTAAAACTAATTAAATCATTCAATCTAATTACATTATTCTAACCAAAATTGTTTTGTATTGAATTGATTTAATTCTTTTTCATTCAAAAATTAAATCAATTGAAATTATATCTATTTTAATTGAAATTGAAGTAAATTCAGTTAAATTGGATGGGTAAAATTAAGTAAATAACAATAAGTCAAATCTTTTAAAAACCTTTTGGTAACCCAATCTTCTTGAAATTTGGTTAGCATTGTTGCCGTTTGTTGTGAAATCTCGAATGATTTTAAAGTAAGAACTTGTGTATTGTTCAAAAAAGCAGAATGACAGGAACAATCTTAACTCACAATTGTGATTTATCTAGAATACATATTTTTTGCCAATCTTCAGGATGCAATCAAATTAATTGATAGTTGATAGTACTACTCTAAAAAGACATATCTACTAAGAGATAACCGTTATTGTTTGCTACAATTAAGTTCTATTATTTATGCAGATCTGTTTCATTATTTTGTATGCCCTCTTAGCTATACGGCATATGAGTACTTATTTATATAAAAAAGAAAGTCACTGGTATCCAGGTGTATATGATGACTTTCAAATGATTTTAAACATATTTGTTGGCCCTAATTGGGTTTAAACATAGGTCATTAACGGTTCATTAAACTACAAGTAGTGGTGGCATGGTGTGTTGCTCTCCACCTTTATTTAATCTATTACTCAGAGAAGAAAAATAAACAAAACCAGTAGTTTTAGAATAAACACAAATTTAACAACAGTATAACCGTTCCGCAGAACTTTCAGTACTTTGAAATTTACAGTTATGTCCCTTTTGTACTTAGATTTTGTCTCAAAAACTTATCATTGGCTATATCTTTGCCATTTATGAACATTTCTTCTTCTAATTTCTAACAAATAATATTGCATTTGACAACAGGGTCAAGATGCAGCCAAATCCTGTGGATCACAAATTTATGCCCAATTTAAAAACAAATTGTCATGAAATCTTACCCTTAACTTTTACTTTGCCTCTTATTTACATTTTTTCTCCAACATTTAAATTAAATTGCTTATGACAACAGATTGTGGTGCCACCAAATTCCGTAGGTCATTGCCATACGTTACAGAGTTATCTTCCCTTGTTAACATAGATTTTTGTTTTTCTGAGTTTTTTTGAAAGAGAGCGACACACGTGTTCTCCTGAACACCCATCTACTATTCAAACATGAGAGAGATGATTAAATGAATCTAGTAGAGCATTATTCTATAAAAACATCCGTATATCACTTTTCAACTGTATCTGCAAATATGTAAAATCACAAATTTAGACAATTTCGTTATAAAATGATGGTAACGAGAGCTCTACGACACCCTCCAAACATTCGTTAAATAAGGGACAATTTAACCATGACCCAATAACAATGAGTGTTTCGAGAGAGTGGTGAATACGCTAACGAGAGGCTTACAATAGTCATTATGCTAACGAGAGCTTCGAGATACTCACCCTGTAACTAGACCGTAAAACGTCACCAATTGAACCAGAATATTTGCTAAATTTCACGAATCCTCACAAATCGTGAAATCTACAAATCATGGGATTCGTGGTTTGTGTGGAATAGTAGTATAAGATGATTAATATATTGCTTTTTTGTATAAAACAATTCTTGACCTTTTGAGATATCGATAACATTCTGCCATAAAACACGTTTTGTAATATAAGTAAAGATAATCCGCAAGAGATCTTTATCATGCCTCATTTTACTTCCTTCGAACCGTGTTATAAATAGAATTTACCTGCATGCTAAATTTATTTTGTTATTTTTTGTGAGAGCAGGTGATTATCAAGGCGAAATGATTACACGACGTGTTTTCAATTAGCTCTTCAACAAATAAAAGACACAAATAGCTACACGTTTCTAATTCTGTTGAGATAATGAACTCTGAATAAATTTCTGTAAATAATAAGCAGTGACTTTTTCAAGTTAAAATTGTTTTCATTTTACGAACACTTCATAAAAATTCATTCATGATAAAAAACGAATTACATTTTAAGATAAAAGTTAAAATGCACATTGTTTTATTACACATTGTTATATTCACGCAACCTGTATTTTCTACATCAACAATTGTACAAACAAGTAACGGATGGAAAAAGGAAACACGTTAACAGTTTAGAAGAGGAGACAATATAGCACAACTACAAGTATTTAATAGAATAATGAAAAATACTGTACATAATGATAGACACATGATTAATTCGTGTATCCTTGATTTAACTGATGTACTTAATAATGTTCCTTATAGAGCCTTTGAGTCGACTAGTAAATATTCTTAGTGGTTTAAATAGTTGTGTATGAGTCATGTGCCGCTGATTTGATTGGTAAGAAATCTAACTTGTTTGGCAAATGATTTGTGTGTGGCATAAGCCGATGATATAATTGGTAAGAAATTTAACTGGTTTGGCAAATGATTTGTGTGAGGCATAGGCCGATGATATGATTGATAAGAAATCTAGTTGGTTTGGCAAATGATTCTTGTGAGGCATAAGCCGTTAATTTGATTGGTGAAAAATCTAAATAGTGTGGCAAAAGATGTGTGTGAGCCATGAGCCTTTGACTGGATTGGTAAGAAATCTAAGTGGTTTGGCAAAGGATGTGTGTGAGACAAATGCCGTATATTTGATTGGTAAGAAATCTAATTGGTTTGGAAAAGGATATGTGTGAGGCATAAACCGTTGTTTAGATTGATTAGAAATCTAAATGGCTTGACAAAGGATGTGCGTAAGGCATTAGCCGTTAGTTTGATTGATAAGAAATCTAAATGATTTGGCAAAGGATGTGTGAGGCATGAGCCGTTGATTGGATTGGCAAATAATCTAAATGGTTTGACAAAGGATATGTGAGAGGCACAAACCGTTGAAATGATTGGTAAGACATCTAAATGGTTTTGCAAAGGATGTGTGTGAGGCTTGAGCCGTTTATTAGATTGAAAAGAAATCTAAGTG
>JAULCC010484046.1:0-10923 GCA_032358795.1 Nuttallia obscurata | reverse complement strand
ACAAAATAAAACACAATATTGATTACATATACACAAGTATTTCATGAACTTAGAAGGTGAATTTGCTGTTTGTTTTGATTTGGACTTCAATTTACCCTGACAGGGATCAGGTCATTTTGAGACTATTCCATGTGTCCCTGGGTAGAACCACCGACCATCTACTAGGTAACTAGACAGCCCCACTCACATCTTAGTTTGTATAATCTAAGCCAGGATTCTAACACACAACCCTGCGATGATGTTCACAGGTCAACAAAAGTTGTCTACTGAGTCACGAAATTGATTGAGTTGGGTTTTACGACACCGCAACACTGTAGAGGTTATATGGCGCCATTCAGGAAAGAACTTGTTGGATCAGCATCTCATTTACATCGAGATAGAAATATGGGCTATGGATCCAACAACCTAATACCTGCTGGAGAATCAGACATGCAGAAACTCCAGATTCACGTACAAACCTTGTTAGTAGCCTCTTACAATTATGCCAGGGTAAGCCATGAAAGCTCCTCAAAAGTGAAATAAATGAAAGACAAGACTGCTGTCCAAAATATCGCACAAAGTATTTGTAAACATTTTAAATAAAGCAACTGATATAGATGAAACAATGTTTAACATATATGGAAACTAAAATTGCAGTACAAAAGAGAGAGAGCAACAATAATGACCGAGGTGTCATGAGTTGACATTCAGCTATCTGACGTGCAGTAATGTTATAGAGTAAGCCGTAACACAAGAACTTGGAATGTGGCGTGTGGTACACATGTAATTATAAAACAAAAAGTGATAAAAATTTCAAGATCAAGACACTCATTGATAGGCTTCTGTGTACAAATCTCACTATGTAGTGTAGTCAGGATTCTCCCATATCTACTAGTTTTACACATGTGATATATGAAAAAACTCACATACATTGGACACAGACAGCCTGGTCAATTAATACATGATACATATTCAAAAATAACACATGGATGGAACAGTAATAAAGCAAATGCCCATCTGTTCATATTTTTTCTTTCTTAACTTTTTCTGGCTATTCTACATGAACCAAATAGTTTGCTCTATATCGTTATTAAGTATAAATGATTTAACAAATTTGTCAGTGCAGAGGTAAAGGTTAAAAATTTAGACATGAAAACAAAATTACAGTGATTACTTTTAGGATTTGCAACTCCAGGCAAGAAAAATAACCAAAGGGGAATAACTCAACAAATATTTATGACAAAATTACAGTTCATAAATATATTACTTACTCTCTTCTACTCTTATAAGTCTTGAAAATACTACTGAATACCATCAGTGAAGAAAAAGGGAAAAATGGGAATAACACCACAAATACAGTAGTCAGTTACATGTTTTATCACTGTATTTCCTCTCTCTTTGTTTTCTAACCATATACGAAATTTTGGTGGATCATCTTCAATAAATAAATAATGAAAAAAGGGACATAACACTTCTTTAACAATGCACTTACTTTGTCAATTTTCTAATCAAAAATCTTCAAAACGAAGTTATGCCCCTGACAAAAAAATGATGAAAAGTGAATAGCATAAGAAATATTGCACACAGAGTTACAGTTCTTAGCCACTGCACATTGTCTATCTGCTCTCTAATCACATATAAGATTGTTAGACCATATATTCCATAGGAGTTATGTTAGTAAAACATTTATCCAAAAAAATTAATTAAAACTTCATTTAAAATAATCATTACAAATATTTGACTATTTTTAAGATAAGCCAATTAAATTACAAATATGCAGCCTCTGTTTACAGTGCTCTTAATACAAATTTACCACTCAATTATTCAGCCTCTGTTTACAGTGCTCTTAATACAATTTTACCACTCAATTATTCAATCTCAGACTGACCAATCATTTACAACACAGTTCTCTTTACAAAGGAAAATATTTCAAACAATATTAGATTATCTTCAATACCACAGGAGTTATGTCCATGACAAGCAAAATTTACAAAGATGAATAACTCCATAAGTATTTCATTCAGAGTTACAGTTCTTTAAAACAGCAATTTCTTTATCTATCCTCTTACCACATATGAAATTACGATTGAATATTGTCAATATATATGTAGTTATGTCCCTTATAAGAAAAATGAAAAAAGGGGAAAAAATCTAACAGTATTAAACCAGGAATCAAGTTCTTTATCACTGCAATCATTTGTCCAACCATCATCTTACTTCATACAAAACTTCAGTTGAAAACCTTATATGCTTTAGAAGATAGGTGCTGGATAAACATTTATTAACACTAATGCTAACAAATGGGTGACTACGGTAGCTCCCACTATGCATGTAGTTTTATCAGGTATCCTCAAAACTAACCTTCTGTGAGGGAGAAGCAATCACAAATATTCACCAAACAAATCTATTTGATATCAAATAACTGTTTTACTGAAAATATTTCAGACAACAGGGCAGATGTAAAATAAGCATATGACCTTTGTTCTACAAACAAATATATGTCTCAACAAATATACATATGCCAGAATTATTTCACATCACCAAACCTATTTGATAAAAAAGAATCTATAATGCAAGAATCAAGAAATCAAGGTTCTAATGTCAAAACATACAAAATTTCCTAAACATCTTTGATTTAAAGTGTTAAATGTTTAACATTTGTACAGCAGTGTTACAGATTTTGACATAAGTATTACTTATGCTAGCTTTCAGCTTGCTACCTGCCAATAGTGTGTACCGAGTCAGTTACAGACCAGTTCTGTTCTACTAAATATTCAAACCACTGCAAGATTGATGCATCTGTTCATTTGAAAATACTAAGTGTAAATAAATGTTGTTGCTTTTTAAATATGCGCTCATGACATCAGCATTTTTTAATAGGTATCATGTGATATCTGATATTGGTGAATCAAGTATTATCCCCACTATAGCAGGCTTAAAAATGTTTACTTAATAATTTTCAATGGTTACTTTGGTTTCTTTGACGCAAAGGCTCCTTTCATAAGAATGTGACAAGACATCTACATGTATAATCATTCTGGAAAATCTTTAGAGTAAAAGATCATTAGTATTCCATTTTACGGTCAAACATCATCTTTCAGTCCACTAATTGTTTCTTTTGCTACATTGCCTAATCAGACAGGAAGGAAAAAGTTTCGTCTTTACAAAACACACCTAGTTTGAAACATGCCATTTGGGCACATTTCATTGGAACTGTCGCTACTGTCATCTTTGGAAACAATTCGTGTATTTGTTTACATTGTCCATAGAAGACATGGTTTACATCAAATTAATGTTCACAATCCTTAAACTGATTCTTAACTATTGTAAAAATAATATATTACCATAAATCAGTCATGAAACATTCACAACAAAGTCACTAATCTCACAATACATTCATTAACTAAATCATAAACAAAAGAATCAAAATTAGACCTGTAATCACTCACCTGAAAACCTAAACAAACAAGTTTCTATAAATATTCAGTGAAAAATGCAACCTCTTTTGTGTACACAAGATTTTTCTTTCATTTGACAAGGTGACCTAGTTTTTTTACCTCAGATTACCCATATTCAAACTCAAGCTAATTTCATCCAGAAAATTGTTCTGATCAAGTTTCGTGAAGATCCAATGAAAATGCAACATTTATTACATACACATTTGACAGGGCAAACTCATTTTAAATCGCAGATAAACCACATTCAAACTTAAGCTAGAAGGCAGTCTTTATCACCAAGTCTCATTAACATCAAGTGAAAAATGCAGCCTCTTATAATAACACAACGACTTTCAATAAGTTGACTGGGTAAGCTAGTTTTTTAACTCAGATGACCCATATTTAACCTAACCCTAGATTTTATCGAGACAGTCATTCTGACCCTGTTTCATGAAATTCCAATAAAATATATATTGCAACCTGGATTACATACGCGAGGTTGTATTGACATGAGAACAATAGCTCAACTATGACCACTTGGTGGTCAGGTAGGCTTACAAAAGAACCACTGAAAACATAACTTAATTATTTTTTTTTGATTTCTGGGTTTTGACTTAATATTTCAATATAATGACTATGAACTTCAGTCACTTTGCATATACTGTGGTATCATAAATTCTGTGGGATTTAATTTTTGTGGAAATTGTGACACGTCGACAAAATCAGACATCATATAAATTAAACATACGGCAACATGTATAATGTAAAAATCTATTTTGAAGACTGCAAAGAAATTTAAACAAGTCTACGCATACATGACTGCACTATTCTAGCCATATTGATGAAATTTCTTTATTTCAACTCATTCTATATTCAAATGAAAAAGTATTTGGTTCTAAGCACGATCGACAACATGAAAAAAATTTTCTTTCTCTCCCAAACAATCTTATCTAGTTGCACTACACAGTTTTAAATCAACATTTCAACTGATAGTAACTCCTACCATGATAGTGGGTTTACTGGCGTTTTCCCATTAAACCTAAAGCGTCCAACACAATGCTGACCCAAAACTATAAATGGCTGTTCTGTAGGCAACAATAAAAAGTACACTGTTTTTGTTTTGTATTTTGTTTGTGAACAATACTTCCATGAATTTAAGGCTGCACAATATTTCTTTAAAAAGTCTTAAGCCAACAATAATTAATGACACCACAGTACACTTAAATTTCTCTATAATCTGCCAAGCAGCAAGAACACTCTCAAGATAATTTCCATATATTCAAAACTGTTTAAGTGAAAAATGTTGATATGGTGCCGAACCTGTTTAAAGGGGCAACAGGACTATAAATACCACAAGATGGCGCTATGGACAATTTCTCAATAATTACAAACATGTTTTAAGTCAGGGACACGTTTTTACAAAGTTCACCTTCAATACATATAATTAGTATATAAAACTTTACTTGCATGTAGAATAGATTTAACTTAACCCTTACAAACAATTAGATGTAAGATCAGATTAGTGAAATTATAATTTTGAGGGGAAAAAAATCCCAACTGCGAAATTTGAATTTGGTGGGTTATCTCCCTGACCAGTTAGGGAAAGTTGGGCCTTTAAGGGAAATGTCGATATGGTGCAGAATCTGTTTGCTGATTACTTGAAGAGGGAGTAATCTGAACCCATGGCAAATCTTCTCGACGATCCACTCTCTCTCGTCTCTTTGACCTGTTGCTGGCTTTTGATCTGGCACTACGCGTACTACGAGCACTTCTAGTGCTACGCACACTCTGTCTATCAGTAGGATGATAATGACTGACACTTGAGACATTGTTCTTCATGCTTGTTTCATAGCTTGGAGGTCGATCTAGGGTTGGGTATTCTGTCTGATAATAGTCTGTAGCACGAGAATGTGTGGAATGAGTTTCAGTTTCCATGGGAATAGATACCTCTCTGTTACTAGGAGCATTGTTGTTGTTTGTTGAACTGATTCCTCTTGAAGGGGACATAGTATGCATTTTGACAAATTCCAGTTCGTCATTAGCAGATGTGGCTGAAAAAAGGAATAAATTAACTGTTAACAATTACATAGCTAAACTTTTTAAGTTTTCTTACTCAGAGGCAAATTATTTCTTCTTCAGACTGAATAGCTACATCTCATAAGAATTTATTTTTTGATTCCCATAGAAGTCAAAGCATGTAATTCCCATTAAGAAATGAAAACACATATGTAAAACTGACTCCGCTCAATGGCTGCCATTTTTTTTAACAGATCAAAATAATTTATCAAACTGTGTAGAGGGCCACCCAAGAAACATTTATTCCAAACTATTTTCAAATCTGGCCACAAGTTTTGAAGGAGAAGCTCTATTATTTTTTCACTATATAGGGACTCTGCCCTCTGGCAGCCATTTTTTTTTACAAATCAAAATAATTTGGACAATCTTTGTAAAAGGTCACCTAAGGAAAATTTATGCAAAATTATTTTCAAATCCAACCACCAGTTTTGGAGAAGGATATCTTTTAAATTTTCACTATGTACATATACTGAAAACTGACTCCGCCCTCTGGAGGCCATGTTTTATGACAGATCAAAATAATTTGAAAAATCTTTGTAAGGGTCACCCAAGGAACATTTATGCTAAATTATTTTCAAATCTGGCCATTAGTTTTGGAAAAGAAGATCTTTAAAGTTTTTCCAATTGTTGCAATGGCAACCAGAGTTCTCTCTAGTTATAAATTGGACAAGATCACTGTGACCTTGATCTCTGACCCCAAAATAGCTGTAGTCAACTGGTTTTGCCAAACCTCCTGGCAAAATTTGAAGGCCAAATGGTCCAAGTATTCTCTAGATATCAACTGAACAAACTTTTGTGCTCAAAGTCACTGTGACTATGACTTTATCAGTATGGAACATTAACTGGTCATGCTTAAGCTCTCTGCAGGGTACAAAAACTTTAGGTCAGGGTTTTCTCAGGGTCACTGTGACTTTGAACTTTCACCATATGACCTGAAAAGAGTGCCAAAATAAAAGAGTGTCATAATAAGTCTGTCAAAAGTTTAGTATAATCACTGGTGTTTAAAGAATAATTATAATACAGGCCATAATAAAGAAGCGGACAATGCTAATTAAGTCATTTTTGGATAGTTGATGGGACATCAAATGCAAAATTGCCTTGGGCTATTTGTTTGGTTGTTGAACTTGCACCTGACATTATTTTCCACAAACATGTCCACCAAGTCTGGTGAAGTTTAGATAAATAGCATTAGATTTAGGGAGAGGTCAAGGCTTATTCTATCAATTTGGATAATCTCAGAGCAATGATTTAAAAGTGCCTTGTGCCATTTGGTTGGTTTGTTTGTTTCATTTACGTCACTTTCTGCCTGCTAGGGCTAATACACATCCAAGAAAGAGGGAAGGGAATCCACAGAACTCTTCTGTAGAGAACAATGGCTCTTTAATGTGCCCAGTGTATAGCACTTGTACTTGTGGGGGCTAAACCCTGTTGGTCACTTTATCCTAACACCAACAAACCAGTCGTAATGCTAACCTTTAATCCTGCACGACACAGAGGGAAAGCCATTACTACCAATTTTAAAGTCTTTGGTTTGACCCAGCCAGGGATTGAACCAATAGCCCCTCTACCACTTGAGCTAACCAGGCGGTCCTTGTGCAATTTGGCTGTTTATACATCTGGGCCCAACTATTGAGTACACAACCATGTGAAAAATGATATAGAGTGGAGACAAGTCTCATTTGTTCTATTTTTAATAATTCAAGGGCCATCATCCTTGGGCTGTTTGGCTGTTTAATGTTTATTAAGCTTGGCCTAGATATTTGCCAACAAACATGTTCAGCAAGTGTTATAAAGATCGAATGAAATGTTTGACTTGGAGAGCAGAAAATGCTAATATGCCGATTTTATATTACTTCAAGGGCCATAATCCAAAAGTGCCAAAGTCAATTTTGCTGGTTATTCAACTTGGCTAAAACATTATGCCAACAAACATGTTCAGAAAGTTTCATAAAGATCACATGAAAACTCAGAGAGAAGATAAAGTGTTGACATGGCCATGACCATGCCCACCTGCCCATGGCAGGTGTTTATATGATGCAATCTGTTTTTCAAACAGGCGTATAAAAAGCTATAAGGACCCTCTACTTATTATGTCTAATCACCCCACCAAGCTAGAGGACCAAGCTCTCCAGTTATCATTCACATTTCAGACCAACATATGTAATAACATGTGCAAAGCAATATACCCCAATTCTTTTACTTCATGAAAGGAGTATAAATATAAAAAGCCACATGAAAGATCAATTATTCTTACCATAAGGTTGTTATTGTTACAGAGATAATAAAGTGCACAGCTAAGAATAATTTTGTTAGCAGTTAGTGGGTCTACACTGGAGGTTATATGAGGGAAATATGGTGCTAACATATACAAGTCAAGGTTCAAGCAGCACTGTTTAGTGTTATTCTGTTCAATAGATCAATTGGCTTCCAAGATAATTGTTCTATATAAATTTTAACTTGCCTGACACCTAAAAGACAGTACAACAAAATACAAATAAATGTAATATCATACTGTATGTATTTTCCTTTGTTCATGGAGTTTTTCATCATATAGCCTTGTTTTGACACTGTATATAGTGTAAAGTGACAGGCTGATTTACACCTTCTTCAATTATGTCAACTAATCAGTTACGAAATGCTTGGACACCCGAGATCAACAAAGAGCTTGTTTTGACATGGATTAAAATTTTTGTAACAGTGTGTCTCTACAATATTCAGCTGTGTAATTTCATCTACAGTAGCTAGTAATTGCAGTCATTACAACGAATTAACATATGTGAAGAGTTTATATATTGACAGCAGGCCTTTTTCTATAGTTCCCACTGGTCAGACTATTAAACCCATTCCCCAAGACAAATATGCAGGGTTTCCCCCATTTATAAAGAGAAAGCCAATCAGAAGCACATAGGAAACATCACCTACTCTGTATTCATCCCTGGTAACCCTGTTTGAATATTGATCTATTACATTCGTTTCTATATGAAAATTAATCTACATTTGAAAATTTAAGTACTAGAAAATTCAAACATAGTAACACATTGCTTACTATATGAACATCAAAATAATTGATCTTAATATACATTTCTGACCTATGGGGACATTGTAAGAAATTTTAACTAGCAAAATAAAACTATGATTAGCTTGTCTCATATATTTCTTTAAGTAATAACTATGAAAATTCCTAAATTGGAGGCTAGGCAATTAAATTCTTAATTTTGCTAACTTTATGATACAAATTTTCCAATTTATCTAGGAAAGACAGAAAAAGGCCTGAACAGTTGGCATCTATAGAGAATACAACAGCTATAAGGAGAAATAAGAGTGTTAGTAGAGAGAATATTATTTTCACAAAACTAGCAAGAGCTGTCGTTTTTCAAAAACAGTGTGAACTTGAAGATGACACTAAACCGTATCAAATTGAGTGCTTAATTAAGCCATGTACCAATGAAACTAGTATCTTTGAGTGCTTTAGACATGTACATATAAAACTAGTATCTTCTATCGCTTTAAACATGTTCTTGTAATATAAAGTCTTAATGCAAACTTATTGTCATTGTTAACATGAAATGGAAAAATAAAAAAAAAATAAGAAATTTGTCTTACCAAATCTTACAAAGCTGTGATGCATAACATTTTATGTACAATGCTCATGCAGATAGTATGACAGTTAAGATTTACCGGTAAATATATCTTTAACAGTTGTTAGGGGCAAGTGCAGTACATGTCTACAGCCTCATTTTCATAATTTGAAAAACATTCTTTGAAATGGAAAAACTCTGTTTTCAGCATATTTAGGCTTTGTGAAAATAAGATTGAGAAAAGTTATATGAATATAAACCCTCACACACCTTATAAAGCGCAGTTATAGATAGCTGTTATTTGGTTTCACACGGGTGATATGGTATCATAACTCTCTCCAGCACCACATTGTGCCCACAGAATGCTAGAGTTATATGCCCTTGAACTGAAATCATTTGGTAATACAGTCCCAATCTCACAA
Source organism: Nuttallia obscurata (assembly GCA_032358795.1). Classification (NCBI taxonomy): domain Eukaryota; kingdom Metazoa; phylum Mollusca; class Bivalvia; order Cardiida; family Psammobiidae; genus Nuttallia; species Nuttallia obscurata. The sequence continues at coordinate 1,431 of JAULCC010484046.1, read as the reverse complement.
TTTCTCATTCTTGCACCGGCCTGGTAGTCAGTGTAACAGTTAGTTCCCTTTAGCTTTGACTGGTTCTCCATGTTAATCAAAGACTGTGTCACTTTTGGACTAGGTAGGCTTCCATTAGTGCCAGACTCGTTCTTGACTATTTCACTACCAGCGCTAGATTGGTCCTGCTCTTTACACCACTCCATAGATTCAGTGTAGGAAACATACGTAGGCTGACACCAGCTATCTCTAGCTCGCTGCACAGCTTCAATGGGTGTGTAACGAGCTGAGGGATAGTCTTTGGGACTTACATAAGTGCTGTGGGGCACTTTGTACTTACTCGACTCATGTTCTTCACCATAAATATAAATCGCCAAACACGTGAACACAAAACCTGTGAGCTGAAAAACAAAATTTTGACAGAAGTTCAAATATCTTCATTATAAAAAAGTTGATGTAACTTGACAGTATGCTACATATACATATATATTTTATGAGCAATATTTTTCAAAACAACTGTAGACAGCATATATCTATGAGGGAAAGAATTATTATCAAAGCAATGATTACAAGAAGTCATTTTATGATCATGATTTGCTTATCATGTGAGGCATGTTTGTATTAAAAATAAAGAAAGAAAAATTTCAAATATCACTATGAGTATGACACAATTTGATTTTAGAATGTCTGGTCACAAAATTACCAGAATACTACCTGAATACCACCAAAAATAGAAATACTAATCAATCTATTAAATGAAATACCATACATATTGGGTGTTTTAACATATTCTAGGAATATTTCTTTCTTTTAATCTTGAGTCTGTGTTACCTGTGCTTTCCATAAAAATGGTGCTAAGTACAACAGCTCTGTTCTACTTTCACTTTTTCAATAACTGTTGTCATTCTATTGACCAGCTGCATTGAAATTAATCCTACAGAAATGAACCTTTTTCTAAATTTCTTGAATACCCACCAGTTTTTGCTGTTATTTAAATGTATAAAATCTTAAGTTTAACTTTACATATTTTCTTATAATAAACATTGTAATCGTAAATGAAATGTTATAGACTATTCATTCAGAGCTAAAGAGTACTTGTCAAACATTTGCACTTCTGACATTGAAATAATGTCTCCCAATAATTATAACAGCAACTTAATATCAATTTGAAATTCTATTTATAGATCATTTCAAAAACAGTTACACAATTATGTCTATTTATTGATTATATCAAAAACAATTACACAAGTACAAATATAACAAAATGTAAATTAATCTTGGAATTATGCATACCATAATAAATTGCAAGAGCTAAAGCTATAAAAAGTATGCATAGTTCAGTGTTGCATCTATGATTTGATAATAGGGGAGGTAATGCAATCTCTCAGCCCTCACTGCTGTGGGTTCGAATCCCGGTCTGGGCACTTCGGATTTTTCAAGTGAGGAAGCCTT
>JAULCC010483935.1:0-10923 GCA_032358795.1 Nuttallia obscurata | reverse complement strand
TTATAATGTTCTATAAAATCTACTACAACATCATATCATCAAACTACCATCATACATACAAACCCCTATAAGAATTAACAGGCTTATGCACCCACTATCTCTAAGACAGTAAAAGGTTAACTCTGACTACCATAAGTATTCTTTTTTTCCCACACCGAAACGCCCTCTTGAACTAGATTCTTGCTAACACTGCCACCATAGGTAACCCTGGCCAATTCAAAAAGGCTGTGGTAAAGATCAAGTATTAGTTCAGAGACAAGTGTTTTTATTTCTAATCTTTTCCTTTTAGTATGTTCTCCTCACTTAACTAACGTTTTAATCAATGACTCGAAACTCCCTTTCGTGTCTCACCTTAAACCTGAAAATACTTTTTAGGTCTTTTACTGTTCTCACCCGTTGTTTTTTAAGTTGCACTATATTGTTACATGTGTGTTGCTATAAACTTGCTTGTAACTTTTGAAGCAGATCAGCAATCTGATTATGTATCTAATAAACGGATCTTTCACACGATATGGCAAAAGTGTGAATGATGTCAGTACTGTAGTTTTGTAAAAGATAATATTAATTGTTATGATAATGTGTCACAGCAATATCAAATCCAACAGGTGCGCGTCTGTGAAAATGTTGCCGGGTGGGGTAAACGATTGGTTCTGTATTTACAGGTTGTGTGAATCTATATAAGCAATAAGTCAATAAAATTTGATGTATAAATGGTTGAAATAAAGACAAAAGTTAAATATTATGATCCATATTTCACTACCTGAAGCCTTTACAAATAAATCATGTAAATTAATCCTCAGTTCGGTTTGTTTCGTTACTGGGTCGCCATCTTGGAAGTGCCCGGATTTTGTTAAATACGTTACTAGTAGCTACGGATGTGAATCTGTTGTTTTTTTTATTGCTCAATTACTCAATTATAGGTAGTTTGCGTGAGGTAAAACAATGTTTCTTACAAAATAAGAACGCTTCAGAGTTATATATAAAAGTTCAGTAATAGATGTATAGGCGTTGACCGCAAAGCGCAGTATTATATTGATATTATTAAAATATAACAGTTGAAGCAGTACGGGGGTATAGCTCAGTGGTAGAGCATTCGACTGCAGATCGAGAGGTCCCCGGTTCGAACCCGGGTGCCCCCTTTTTTTAACTTTTTCCACATTATAGAACAAACACCAAATTAGGACATGTCTTTTCATAAACAATGACCAGAATATTCCGAATAAATATGAAGCCTTCAATCATGTATCTGATACATACACGTGAATGCTTTGTCGGTAAAAGTTTGTATATTATAAATATATATATATATATTTTTTTTTTTGGGGGGGGGGGGGGATAAAATATTCAAACAGTGCAATATGTAATAATTTTCCCGAGCACTTTCGACTATACAGTCTTCATCAGAGGAGTGTCAGAATGACAATGAATTCAAAACATTAACTGTAAGAAAAATTATGAAGTCATTAAGCACTTATGACGTTAATTATATATATGTTGCAAGTTTGTAGTCATCATTATCATTATTGAGTTATCATTCTTGTGTACTACACCCAGACCAATGAGATCTATCTACTATAAATGTTTAAGGCAACACTTCAAATACTTGTTATGCACCACACAAGAATTAAATCCAAAAAAATAAACAAAGGGAAATAACTCCAAAAATACAACAGTTATCATTCTTGCACAATGCACTCCATGAGATCTTTCCACCTGTGAGGTTTCAAAGTAAAACCTCAAATACTTTTCGTGTTATGCTCCAGACAAAAATGAAGTCTGAGTATCAACAAAGGGCAATAACTCAAGGAAAAAGAGAAACGGAGTTATCATTCATGTGCACTGCACTCAGACCATTGAGATCTATGAAGTTTCAAGTCAACACCTCAAATACGTTTCGAGTTATGCCCCAGACAAAAATTAAGTCTGAAAATCAACAAAGGGAAATAACTCAGAAAATAAAACAGAGTTATCATTCTTATGCACTGCACTACAAATCCATGAGATCTTTCCATCTATGAAGTTTCAAAGCAATATCTCAAATACTTTTTATGTTATGCTCCTGACAAAAATAAAGACTGAGAATCAACAAAGGACAATAACTCAGGAGAAAAGAAAGTGAGAGTTATCATTTATGTGAACTGCACTCCTCTTCAATGAGATCTATCTATCTATAAAGTTTTAAGTCAGCACCTCAAATACTTTTTGAGTTATGCCCTGGACAAAAATTAAGACTGAAAATCAACAAAGGGCAATAACTCAGAAAATATGAAAGTCATGGTTATCATTCTTGTGCACTGCACTCTGCTTCATTGAGTTTGATCGACCTACAAAATTTCAAGTTGATACCTCAAAATATTTTCAAGTTATATTTTCAAGTTGATACCTCAAAATATTTTCAAGTTATATTTTCAAGTTATGCACTAAACAAAAATTATGTTTGAAAATCAACGAAGGGAAAAAACTTAGAAAATATATAAGTAACGGTTATTATTCTTCTGCACTGCACTCCAACTCCATGAGATCTCTCCAATTATGAAGTTTAGCAATACCTCACATACCTTTTATGTTACGCTTCAAGCAAAAATAGTCAAAGTCTGAGTATCAACAAAGCACATACCTTTCACGTTACGCTCCGAACAAAAATAGGCTAAGTCTGAGAATCAACAAAAGGCAATAACTCAGTAAAAAAGAAAGTCAGTGTTCTCATTCATTAGCATTGCACTTCACATCAATGTGATTTATCTACCTAAAAAGTTTCAAGTCAGTACCTAAAATACTTTTCAAAATATGCCCCGGAAAAAATTATGTCTGAAAATTTACAAAGGGCAATAACTCAGAAAATATTAAAGTCAGAGTTATCATTCTTGTGCACTGCACTCCACCTCAATGTGATCTATCCATATTTTAAGTTTCAAGGTGATACCTCAAATACTTTTTGAGTTATGGTCCGGACAAAAATAAAATCTCAGAATCAACAAAGGGTAATAACTCAGAAAATATTAAAGTCAGAGTTATCATTCTTGTGCACTGCACTCCACCTCAATGTGATCTATCCATGTTTTAAGTTTCAAGGTGATACCTCAACTACTTTTTGAGTTATGCTCCGGACAAGAAAGTGTGACGCCGACGACATGATGACGTCGCCACCGACGACGATGGACAATGTGATCCCTATGTGTCTGCCATGCTATGCAGGCGACACAATAAATATAATACCTTTCTTAGGATTGTATTTTCTTTAGAAGGTGAACTCTGATCACAATCTGAATCATCTGCAAGTTCTTTGCTAGTACCTAAAAAGATTAAAAACATATTAGTACCAAGAGGTTACATGTACCTTGGTTATACTAATTGATTTATTTACAATGTAAGCCTAGAGCTTATATGAATAGTGATTAAACTAGTACTCACTAATTGAGTGTTGTTTTTAAGAAGCATTCTTATCAGAAACCTGAAACTGAACCCATGACCTCAGGCTTATAATTTAATGCACTGCACTAATTATCATCCCTGCCCTGTGGCTAGTTTTCTGAGTGGACAGTTATAGCCCAGATGTAAGGGGAAACCCTGTGCAAGTAAAAACAATCTCACTGAATTTCTATGTTTATGTAACCAAGAGCCCAAAACCTCTGAAATGAAACAACTATCATTTTTTTAAAGGTCTCCACTGTCCCAGTCAGTCAAAACATACTTAATCAGAACAAATCAAAATGGTTAACCAATAGTCCAATACAATATAAGTTTCTACCTTTAGCTACTGCAACTTCTCTCGTCTTCAACTTAAGTGCTTGTCGCTCATTCATCTTTTGTAGAAGGTCTTTCCTTGAATCTGTTTTGTGATAAATACATGTTTAAGATAATAAAAAAGTCATCAATTAAAATGTTTACGTGACTGGTAATTGTGACAGGTAATTTAATTTAATAGAAGCGTATATGAATTTTAAATAATAATGAAATTTTACCAATTTACAAAAACAGGTGACGGACGATGTTAACTTCCGACAATGTGAACCGGGACGATGTGAACCTGCACCCAGGACGATGTGAACCATTTTGTTGAGACGATGTGAACCATGATATTTATAAATATTGTATTGAAAAATATACATTTATTAATATTAAATGAACTTCTTGAGTTTTGTTTTACCCCCATCCAATATAGTTCGAAATCGATTTTTAAGACTTTAAAGAATAAAGCAATCCAATTATCTTATTATCACACACATTATGTTGATATCAACCCCTGGAGCTTTTAATGCAGCTAGATAATATGCATTTGAACAAGATATATAGGATATTAAACAAAACAATTAATATCACTTGATTGATATCCAACTTCGCCACATGTACCGCCAAATGCACGTCGTATGTAATGTTACAAACAAAACAAGCGGCACTTTTTTAAATACTTGATTACTTAAATTAACTGATTGGTTCTTTGCGTATGATAATCCTGTCGAGTGTTGTTTTTGACACCTATTACTTTATACAGGTGTTTATCAGATGTATTAACATTGCTTACTTTGAACGTCTGTATAATGAGATTCCCGAAAAAAAGTAAAAAAAACCATACGATCCTGCAGTGGAATATTAGGACTTACAGCGAACACTTCATCCAGATGACGAGGACACTTACATATGCTTTGTATTCTTCTTTTAACATGTGAAAGAGTGATATAGCGTTTTGTTAGTGTGCAAGTGTACGGTCATTTTAATAAAATATAAGTATAACTGTTTCGTACACATGATCCAAAAAAACTAATCCAAAAAGAATTACGAAAAAAAAAAATTGAAATATTAACATATAAAATCATATGAATTTTAAAAAAGTAAATATTTAATTTAAAAAAAATAGCATGAAAATAACAATAATATCAATGGTTATAATAAATCAACTCAATACTATTCTGAGAAATTATAAACTTAATTTTTAGTCAGAACACCATTTGCGTAAAATCCGTATTAGTTTGATATGATTTAATCAAATAAATTTTGGTCAAAATAACATATAAATCATACTAAACTAATAACTAGTCATGGCAAACATCATCTGCTTTAATAAATCATACATATAAATGATAATTAAACTTGAACCAAAATAGTTTTAGAAACTGGTTCACATCGTCCTAAGCGATGGTTCACATTGTCCTCATAAGCGGTACACATCGTCCTAGGTACGAACCGAAGGCGGTTCACATCGTCTAAGGTTCACATCGGCGGAGGTTCACATCGTCCGTAATTCTACAAAAACAATACCCCACCCACTATATTGCCAGGATATATCTAAACATCTGCGTTAAAATATTTTGCCATTTTGTATCAAATATCAGGCATAAAATTCCAAACTGAAACCGAACATGTTTCTTATAATGTCACACATATGAAAAGAGTACTACATAAACTAATTAGCTATTGTCGAATACTCACCACTTATTTCAACGATAACACCGTTCCACATTCCGTACTTTGGTAAGTTTGCAACGATTTCTTCTCCGGGAAAATATTCGTTCCATGGCTTTCTGGGTTCTCTGATGATATTTAGAGAATTAACGGTTGTTGTGTTGTCGTCCCAATTGAACCAGCAGTATATGGAATTCATTTTCTTCGGTGCAGAAAATCAGTAAACGTTCGTATTTATGTTTAATTACGCCAATGGCCAATGAACTTTTTCAAAGATGGCGCTTTGCTGTGGAATCGACCAATCATTGAATATAAACACGGGATAAACACTGCAATCAACCAATCCAGATGCAGCTGCTGGAATGTATTAGCGCGCGCTTCTGCGTAAACCCTAATCTCGCGAGATTGGAAAAACAGGAAAATAAAAGATATTTCATAATGTCTCTAACGTTTACTTTTGACAGCTTAAAAACATACGGCGCTGGTACTTATATCTAAAAAATCAGGTAACTAGTTTTTTTCTTTTACTGATTTATAACATGCATGTTATTGTCACCGAATGGAATGCGCAAAAATCGATGAGACATATTGGATCTGGTGCATTACCACAGTTTTATCTAGATTAAATACACAACTTGGACCAATTGTGTGGGGAGGTGAAAATAAGCTTCTTGATTTTGTTATTGAGTTAAGTAAGGCATATAACTATATCAATTAACATGTAGAAGGCTGAATATATTTATGTCATTAGTTTTCGCGATTGACATCGCCCTTTAGGCAAGTTGCTAAGTATTTGGTCGGCGTTTTGGAAGATATTTGCAAGTAACCATACATGTCACTCGTGTTGTGTATTACATACATTTGACTATTGTAAGCAATATTTGTACACTTTTTAAAATTATTATTTGAATACTTTTTAATAAAGCCATTTGAATGGTAAAATAAAGCTTTTGATTTGTTTATATCTCTCTGCAGGTACATGTTGAAAACGTCCATGGTGGGATTCATTTGCTGCCTCAGACAATTGTTGTATGTGAACTTTAAGGACTCTGAGAGCAAAGATAAAAGGTAACCATGCTCTTTAATCTAGTATTTCAGATCAGCTATATTTCTATGTATTTCATCAGAAATTATTGAGTGACAGCTGATCCTCATATGGTCTGATACATGTACAACTGTACTTTTAGTTACCATTTTCATTTCTAACTTTTCAAATAAAATCTTTTAATATTAATAAAAAAACTTGAGTAAAGCTCTTCTTTTGAAAATGAGTTCCAGGAACAATCGGTCATTTTCAAACAGTTTTTGTACAATATTAATTGTTGAATAAAACAATTCCGTGATTTTGGTATTTTACTGCATTTTTAGCTCGACTATTTGTAGAATATGAGAGCTATTGTAGTCACCCTGGCGTCGGCATTGGCGTCGACGTTGGCGTTGCAGCTTTTGGTTAAAGTTTTGTGTGCAAGTTACTATCAACCTTATATCTCAATAACCATTTATGGTATTGACTTGAAAGTTTACAAATATGTTAAGGGGCATCATACAACCAAGGTAGATAACTCTTGACTGAATTTAATATGAATTATGGCCCCTTTTTAACTTAGAAATTTTGGTTAAAGTTTTGCATGCAATAGAAAATTTGGTGAAAGTTTTGCATGCAAGCTACTTTCTAGTTTGTATCTCAATAACCATTCATGGTATTGACTTGAAACTTTACAAATATGTTCAGGGGCATCAGACAACCAAGGTAGATAACTCTTGATGGAATATATTACAAATTATGGACCCTTTTTAACTTAGAAATTTTGGTTAAAGTTTTGCATGCAAGATACTCTCATGCTTATATCTCAGTATCAAGCATGCGATTGATTTGAAACATCTTTAATATGTTTAGGGGTATCATACTTTCATGGTAGATAACTCTTGATAGAATTTGTAACAAATAATTGCCCCTTTTTAACTTAGAAATTTTGGTTAAAGTTTTGCATGCAAGTTACTTTCATGCTTATATCTCAGTATCCAGGCATGGGATTGATTTGAAACATCTTTAATATGCTTAGGGGTATCATACTATCAAGGTTTATAACTTTTGATGGAATATATTACAAGTTATGGTCCCTTTTTTAACTTAGAAATTTTGGTTAAAGTTTTGCATGCAAGGTACTTTTATGCTTATATCTCAGAGTCCAGGCATGGAATTGATTTGAAATATCTTAAATATGTTTAGGGGTATCATACTATAAAGGAAGATAACACTTGATGGAATAAATTAAAAATTATGACCCCCTTTTAACTTAGAATTATGGTTAAATTTTTGCATTCAAGCTACTTAGTAGCTATATCCAGCTTATATCTCAGAAATTGCTTGTGGAATTGACTAGAAAGTTAAGGAATGTCTTCAAAGGCATCAGAAAACAGGAGGATAACTTTTTAGCTCACCTGAGCACAGCTCAGGGTGAGCTTTTAGGATGGTTGATTGTCTGTCGTCCGTCAACAATTTTGATGTTTACACACTACAGGCCACATTTTTGATCCAATCTTCCTCATACTTGGTCAAAATGTTTATCTTGATAGTATCTTGACCCCTTTTGAAAATGGGTCAGATTGGACCCAAAAGTAGGTCAGTAGGTTAAATCTTAGAAAAATCTTGTTCACACACTAGAGGCAACAATTTTGACCCAATCTTCCTCAAACTTGGTCAGAATGATTGTCTTGATGATATCTTGACCCCTTTTGAAAATAAATTAGGTTGGATCCAAAAGTAGGTCAGTAGGTCAAATCTAAGAAAAATCTTGTTTACACACTAGAGGCTATAATTTTGATCCAATCTTTCTCAAACTTAGTCAGAATGATCGTATTGATGATATCTTGACACTTTTTGAAAACGGGTCAGGTCAGATCAAAAAGTAGGTCAGTAGGTCAAATCTTAGAAAAATCTTGTTTACACACTAGAGGCAACAATTTTGACCCAATCTTCCTCATACTTGGTCAGAATGTTTATCTTGATGATATCTTGACCCCTATTGAAAATGGGTCAGGTCAGATCCAAAAGTAGGTCAGTAGGTAGAATCTAAGAAAAATGTTGTTCACACTCTAGAGGCTACAATTTTGACCCAATCTTCCTCAGACTTGGTCAGAATGTTTGTCTTGATGATAGTTTGAACCTGTTCGAAAATTGTTTGGAAGAACTGAAAAGTAGGTCAGTAGGTCAAATCTAAGAAAAATCTTGTTTACACTCTAAGGTTAACATTTTTGGCCATATCATCATGAAATTTTGGCAGAATGTTTGTTATGATGTTATCTTGTTACGAGTTGTAGATAGGTTTGAAAAGTAGGTCACTAGGTCAAATCTTAGAAAAATCATGCTATATTCCAGGGGCTATCTTTTTGTAAAATTCCTGAATAGTATTCACCTCATCATCTTTGTTTTAAAGGTGTCTGTTTTGAACAGGGTAGCAATGAATGATACTTTTCTCAGGTGAGCGATCTTGGGCCATCTTGGCCCTCTTGTTAATTATGGCCCTTTTCTAACATGGATTTTTTGTTTAAGTTTTGCATGCACAGTGTTATTGTGCTTATGTCTCAGTAACTATGCATGGGATTTATTTTAGACATCATAAATATATTAAGGGGTATCAGACTATCAAGGTATATCATTTTTTACTATTACTATGAAGGGCAAGAATTTAAATAGATTTCATTTGATTTACCAACAAGCATTTTGAATAGTCGAGCGTGCTGTCCTCTGACAGCTCTTGTTTAACTGATTATCATTTATACAAAACCAACATAGTTTTTACCATCTACATCTTTTTTTCAATTGCAGACCTATGGGGTAAAACCTAATAAATATGACTACCAAACGAAAACCTTACCGGTCTTACCTTCGTGACCAAGCTGCATCAGAAAAGATACCTAGAACAACTGGATGGAGATGGAACAGAAATTTAGAACAAACCAATAATTATGCCACCTTCACTGGAACTGATACATATGATAATGATTTCTTCCCCAGTGAATCTGAGGTGTGTAATAACACTCCACAAGATGCAACCTCTTGTGAAACTGAAATATGCTCTAATGATTCACAGTTGGAGCATGGGCTGAACACATCTGCTGATGATGAAGTCACAAATTGCTGCAACACAAATCATTTAACTTCTAGTGAGTCAGAAAATGGAGATTTGCCAAGGGATGCAGATATAATTAAATGGCTCTTAAACCCAGACTGTCAACCAGAACTAGTTATAATTCCAGATCTGGAACAAACTGAAGTAAGTGACTTGAGTGATGATGATATAAGCGAGTCAAATTTTGACGAAACCAGTAGTTGTTCAGATAATGATGAAGATTTTGAACGCAATAGTGTCACAGCTGGTTATTACACATCCTGTGACATTTGCAGCAATCCATGTGCATACTGCCATCACATTTATGCAAATTAAGAAGAGAATTGGCGGGTCTACCACCAATGCATCAAACATTTAAAAATGACACCTACTACAGCATGCATTTAAAAAAGAGGGAGGGCAGTAAAAGCACATATGCAGTTTATTTTGAATGCAAGGACTGTGATCAAGCTATTAACATGAATAGACACAATTAAGAAAGCCCATATCTGTCATGAACAGTATTGCAAAACTTGTAAAGATTTCTTCGCTGAGAACCATTTATGTTATATGCAGCCAGTTGAAAATTTCACTTAACCCAGGAAAAGCAAACATAAACTCTCTAATATCTTTTTCGATTTTGAGATTAGCAAGACGATGGATCACAGTGTACATAAGGCTATGTTGATGGAAATATATATCAAATGCGGGAACTGAGGAAAGTCCTTATGTTGAACAAAAAGTATGCGAAATGTGTCTGCACTATCCATTTACATGAAGTCATTACGCAAGTTATGTAGCAAGAACAAAAAAAGATTTCCAAGGACATGAGACAACAAAAGACTTTTGCAAAAGGTTGTTCCTGAAGATAATTTTGGTGCTACAATGATTAGCCATAAATTTAAAGTTATGACAGTTACCCTTTTTTACACTACCTTCATGTCAACGTCATTCTTCCCGAAGTGATAACATCAGGATCTATGTATAGGTCCATCAATGCTTATATGTGTCATGTTCACATGATAGATTCACTGAATTTCATCCCCTTGCCCTTGGCTGATATGCCTAAATTGTTTGAAGAAACAGAATTGGCCAAACATTATTTTCCTCATTTGCTCAATCGTAAGGAAAACCAACAGGTTGTGCTACCACACATTCCTGATTTGCAATTTTGCTCACCACACAGCATGAAAGCAGAGTCAAGAGTAAACTTCCTTACTTGGTATGAAGGAAACAAAAAACGTCATTCAACTTTCAAGACATCTTATGGTACTGCCAGTCTGACATGGATATTCTAAGAAAATTCTGCCTTATTATCAGAACCCAGTTCAGTTTATGAACCCAATCTAAAACGATGACAGCAAAAGAATAGATCTGTTTGAGAAATGTATCACTATTGTGTCCACATGTC
>JAULCC010483824.1:0-10923 GCA_032358795.1 Nuttallia obscurata | reverse complement strand
AGGGACACATTTCATGCACATTTATCCATTATAGTAATGACATTGACCAAGTTTTGAAAAGATTCATTCAGAAATGTGGGAGAAGTTGCGTTCACAAGGCTACAATATCAATCAGCTACAGTGACTAAGTTTCAAGGGACACATTTCATACACATTTATCCATTATAGTAATGGCATTGACCAAGTTTGAAAAGATTCATTTAGAAATGTAGAAGTTGCGTTCACAAGGCTGCAATATCATTTAGCTACAGTGACTAAGTTTCAAGGGACACATTTCATGCACATTTATCCATTATAGTAATGACATTGACCAAGTTTTGAAAAGATTCATTCAGAAATGTAGAAGTTGCGTTCACAAGGCTGCAATATCAATCAGCTACAGTGACTAAGTTTCAAGGGACACATTTCATACACATTTATCCATTATAGTAATGACATTGACCAAGTTTTGAAATGATTCATTCAGAAATGTAGGAGGAGTTGCGTTCATAAGATATGGATGTACGTATGGACAGAGGTACCGACAGACGGAGAGGATGATGCCAAAATAAGAACGCCTCCGGCGGCGTATAAAAATTAACAGTACATACCAATGGTTGGACTCCTTAGATCCAAAATAAACAGTTCATACCAAAGGCTAGACTTCCTGCATTCAAAATTAACAGTTCATACCAATGGCTTGACTCCTTGCATCCAAAATAAACAGTTCATACCAATGGCTAGATTCCCTGCATACAAATTAAACAGTTTGTACAAATAGCTAGACTTCCTGCATAAATAATAAACAGTCCATACTAATGGCTAGACTCCCTGCATCAAAAATAAACAGTTCATACCAATGGCTGGACTTCCTGGATCCAAAATAAATAGTTCATACAAATGGCTAGATTCCCTGCATACATATTAAACAGTTCGTACAAATGGCTAGACTCCCTGCATAAAAAATAAACAGTTCATACTTATGGCTAGACTTCTTGAATAAAGAATAAACAGTTCATACCAATGGCTAGGCTCAATGCATCAAAAATAAAAAATTTCATACCAATGTCTTGGCTACCTTCATCCAACTTTAACAGTTCAAAATAAACAGTTCATACCAATGGCTAGACTAAGGTTTTTCATTTACTTGTCACATGTAAGATTTGTATGCATATATTGAAAATGAGCAGTTATCTAATCAACAGCCTTATATTGATTTCCTTTGATTTGATGACATCTATTCCATATTTAGCTTCTGTATACTTAAAAGTTCATGTTTAAAGGTATATGAATGAAATACCAACACAGAAATCAACTGAATATAATATTACTGTTTTTATTCAAAATACAAATTAGATCAGAAAGAAACACATACTTATGCATATATGTGGATGATGAAGGTTTGCAAAATAAAAACAAGGAAAGTGAATACCACTGAATTAATTTAAATTGCAATGCTTCCTTTATTTTATTATAATACTTTTTATTATCTGATTTTCTGTACAAGAAGTGATTGACAGAACTTTCCATTCACAAAGTGGGTGTTATCTACGGCACATGTTTACATAAGTTCACTGTTCAGATTCTGTTTAAAGTTAGCATCATCCAGTTCCCTTTGTTTCTTGGCCCTCATAATTGTCTCCTCAAACAGTTTGAGATAATATTTAATAGATACATTAGAATCGTCGTTACCAGGCACTGGGTAGGACAAAAGTCTTGGGTCACAGTCCGAGTCCACAATCCCAACAGTCGGGATCAACAGTTTACTTGAGTCAACCACAGCTCTGTGCATCTGGAAGATGCTGTTTTGTGTATTTATAAAAATGACCACATCTGGCAACCGTACTGATTGACCAACCACTGACTGTGTGTCCAAAAATGATGCGTGATTCCAGAATCGGCAATGGGCATACTCTTTGCAGTCTTTGGCCAACTTTTCAATCCATGGCATGGACTCTTTACGCCGACTTACAAACAAGACTATACCCTTCCTGTAGACAACATGGGCAACAAAGTTTAATGCCTCCTGCAGTAGGGGTACAGTCTGTTCTAAGTCTATGATGTCAGTATCAATTCGGGTTCCGAACAGGTAAGGGACCATCAAAGGATTTCTACAGCCAACTTTGTGTCCAAAATGACAACGTGCCTGAAATAGGTCTTCCAGTGTAACTAGCTCACGTACTTTGAAGTAGTCATGGTGTCTGAGAACTTCAGCCTCTGGGTCTGAAATAAAACATGATATAGTTCATGTGCAATGATTTTTAAATACACTAATGTCAGTCTGATTATATTTCATTAAAACATTCTATGAGTTACTTAAACAGAGACGACACAAACTTTGGAAGCAAAATACATATCTCAGAATATTGCAATTCGAATAAATGTTTATAAATCTATTTATAAATTAACTGTCTACGAACACTTTAAACAAGTTTGATGTAGGTTTGCAGTAAAGCTATAGTTAACAGAGTTAATGTTTTCAAAATTGTAAATTTCAACAAAAAGCTTTCTCTCATACTGACAATAGAGCAAAACCTGTGTATAGTGTATACATAATTGCACAAATGCCATGGTGATTTATTCTAATGGCATAGCCTGTTTGTTTGTTTATTTGGAATTTAACATCCCTTAAACAGTATTTCAGCCATATCGCAACATCCAGCTCATTACAGGTGGAGGTAGACCCCATGGGACTTCTGTACATTACATGTATTTCAGGCACAGAGTGCACCCTGGTAGAACCACTGACCTACCACAAGCCAGCTTGAGCTTTCTCACTTGAAAAATCCAAAGTGCCCAGAATGGATTGCGAACCCACAGCAGTAAGGGACTGTATAGAAGTTCTTAAAAAAAATAGGTACTAGAATTAAATCATTGTTTTAAACCTGAAGTAGTCAAACATATACCTGCATTCTAAACAAGACTTAATTAAGATTGGGTTCAACAGTGTATTTTCAACCAACTTATGCATTATAACAGACACTTAAATTGTGAATACTGATTTACACTGCTTTCAAGATTATATTTCTTTCTTATAACACTCACATTTAAAAAAGGTAAAAGTTTGTAACACAGAAATTGAAAAGAAGATGAACAAAAAGTAACGGGGGCCTACTTAGCTGAGTGGTTATAGTCGTTGA
The DNA here is from genome assembly GCA_032358795.1 of Nuttallia obscurata. NCBI lineage: Eukaryota > Metazoa > Mollusca > Bivalvia > Cardiida > Psammobiidae > Nuttallia > Nuttallia obscurata. Next base: position 7,804 of record JAULCC010483824.1, on the reverse strand, counting down.
CTTGCAATCTCTCAGCCCCTCACAGCTGTGGGTTTGAATCTCTGCCTGGGCACTTCAGATTTTTCAAGTGAGGAAGCCTTCCAGCTGGCTTGCAGTAGGTCAGTGGTTCTACCTGGGTGCATTCTGTACCTGCAATAGTGCACAGGGGTCCCCCGGGGTCTTCTTCCACCTGTAATGAGCTGGACATTGCCATATGATTGAAATACTGCTAAAGCGATATTAATTTCCAAATAAACAAAACAAACAAAAAGTAACAGAACAATCTTTTTTTCAAGAACCAATATGCTGTGAAAAAAAGATTGTTCTGTTACTTTTGTCCACACAGTAAAAAAAGCTATATACAAACCTTTTATGATTGGACTAACATTACTTGCTTGTGCTGCAGCTGCCCCCTGACTAGTAGTGGAAATAGTTCTGCTTTGAGTCAGAGCTCCTAAAAATTAAAAGAAACAAGTTTTAAACTGTAAAGGTCAAAACTAACTTAGTTTAAATACTAGTTTCAAATATCTTACACCTTTTATCAGTTGAATGTTGTATGTGTCTTTATTTCATTTATTGCTATGATGCTATTAAAACATTATGAAAATATTGCATAACATAAATAATGTGTTCATGTATATATGCAGACTTCTCAAACCAACTTCAATACCAAAGAAGGTCAAGCTAAGAGTTAACTCCATCTCACTCTGAGCAAATAAAAGCTACTGAATGACTATGAATAAATAGTTAATATGAGCTATCTTCAACTTTATTCATTTACATAATGGTTTTTTTTATTATTTGACTTACAACACTTTCTGCCAGCTAGGGCTATTAAATAGGTGACTGGTCAAAATGGCCTACTTCTGAAAAGCAGTATTAGACTCTAACATTTTAGGAAAGGAGTACACCAGACTCCTTAACTTCAAAATCAAGGAGTCCAGAAGAAAATTAAGGATTCCAGAATTGAGATAAAAAAATAAGATTTGTACAGGGTCTTCCTAATTTTTCAGTCAATTTTGTTCCAATGCTGTTTTATAGTTTAATTTTCATGAAGATGATTTTATTCCTTTGAAAGATTTACTGCAACTCTCATTTTTTTATGTGTCAGTCACAATAGGTGATTAAATAGGTGATTCAAAAGCCAATCCTCAGTATTGAGCGATATCATATTTCATGGATTGCCATTTAAAATGTACCACCATATTTTTGTTTTTTAAAGATTTAAACAACAACAAAAAAATGTGAATAAATGAACCACTATACTTAACTTTTTCACGATGACTACCCAGTGAACACAAAAATTATTATCTTTTTTTAGGTATTAATAACTGCTATCCTTGTACTTTTAACAATAACGTAAGAAGCATTGAAAATGAAGATATGCATGACGGATGGATAGCACATGCGCTCAATCGAAATTTACATATGACCTATATTACCATAGACTGATTTTATATTATTTACGAAACGAGGTCAATATTTAACCTTTCACAGAGTGGTACTTTTTTTTATCAATGGTATTATATGGTGTGTGTATGTAAAAAGTACGGATTCAGGTTTAGAAAGTTGAGTCTGCCATGATCTTGCGAGTTTTCTGATGGATGAAGATTGAAATACAATTTGCATTTTGAAAGTCTAAGGAGTCCAGCAGACTGCCGTGACACAAAATCTGGAAGTCTGGTCCAAATTTAGGGAGTCTTGGACTACCGGACTGCCGTTAGTGTCGAACACTGGAAAGGCCCATTACCAAAATGGCCTAGTCTGAAACGGCCCAGTCCAAGGCGGCCCACATTAGGAAAAGTTTAATATCTAATAACTGATTGAGTTTTATCAAAATACATTTGGGTTTACTGAAATTCTGTTCACAGAGGGTTCGAGATAATGCAAACTCATCATATAATTCATATTTAATAGCATAATATATATATATATATATATATATATATGATGGAAGTATTTACATTACGTCTTTCTGTTTTCTGAAGAACCAAACTGTGTGAAACAGTATATGCCAACCTAATTAGATTATCAATTGATGATGATACCATCAAAAGATAATTGATGAAACTAACTTGCTTAATCATCAAGGCCTTAAGTTCCTTATTAATATGTGAATACAGCAAACAATGATGTAATCCATGCGTTAAATACAAACAAATCATCAATCAAGTTGGACACTTTTTTACACAATGTCACAATTATTTTGCTTGATTATTAGTGCAAACTGGATTTTTAATACTATTGAAAATATTGATAATGTCTATATGTATGATACTCAATGAATCACTTTACACTACAGTAATAGTTGTAATTAAAGACAATTTGTTTTGATATCTAAGCCTTTATGATTGCCCATATTCAACAAACATAACAATATGACTAATTAAACATCTTTTACTTTTTTAATCTATATCTTATGAAGAAATGTGTGTTACTATTTTCTCTTATAATTAAATGTTGTTTGCTTATTTTGTTTAAACTATCTATTGGACAAATAGTATATAATAGTTCAAAAAAGTACAATTGAAAAATATTGGTTCAATTATGAGACAATATCTCTATGTATAATATTGCACTGATCCATAATAAATGAGCCGTCTTGGACTGGGCCATTTCGGTGATGGTTTTTAATTGGTCTGTTTAGGACAGGGCCATTTTGGATCATGCCTTTTTGGAAATGGGCCGTTTAGACCCGCATTAATTAAATAGACGTCCCAGAGAGGGAAGCAGTGCAGTGAATTCTTCTGTAGAACATCTGGTTCTTTCACATGCCCAGCATAATTTTTTAGTACTGATACATGGGGACTGAACCCGCTGGTCATTTTATTCTGGCATCAACTAACCAGTATTGATGCCAACCCTAAATTCTGAGGGCCAAGGAGGGAAAGCCATTACTGTTAAAAAGTCTTTGGTTTGAACCAGCTGGTGGTCGTACCTGCGGCCTCCAGAGCCAGAACTTACTCTTTGTATGGAACCCATGAAACATCATTGATTGACCATTTTTAAACTGCTGTGACCTTCATATCAATTACCGTATTCATTAATTTCTCCAAGCAGCATTTCATTCTTTTGAAAATTGATGCCATGCATCTATTAGTCATTTACAAGTAGGCAGAATTTCAAATAATTTAGTGAGAGTTTCTTTCCAGCGAATACAAAATTGTAGAAAGTGAAAAACACACGCCTCGGTCGCGAAAACAGATTAAATTGTCGACAAGCGTAACTCAGTCTGTGAGAAAGTATAAAACGAGGGCATAATTTTAGAGAAAGGTTTCAGAAAATGATCAAGACTCAACTCTTACTTACGTGGAAAATTGATTAAGAATATTTTCTTTGAAAAAACTGATGAAAATATTTTTTGACAGCAGGCAGCCATCTTGTATTCATTGGTTTGGTAAAACTTCCAATACTGATCTTTATCGCTATCGTCTTGTGCAGTTTTATTAATTTCAACAACAAAAATAATAATAATGTCTAGTTAATTAAAATTTAAATGTATTCTTCTATCTATTCTCATTCATTTTCTTCTGTTCATTAAAGTTTTAATTCGACAATTTTCTTGATTGCTGTTAATCTGGTAATTTGTTTTTTAGGTATTATAAACACATTGTTCTGTTTGATCCGAAATTTATGCATAGACTATCATTCGTGCATAAAACAACCTCAACAATAACTGCGCATGCGCATTGAGAAAGCTTTATGTTGTCAAGCATGGAGAACTTTACGGTACGATTCGGTTTAATCTCCTGACAAATTGCACAATTCTTCCAAACAAACAAGTTCCTACCTTGCTTTCCTGCTTTTGCATATCATGCACCATTTTTCATTTGAAGAATTATCAATTTCAGATCAAGGAACAGATTGGTAAAGGAGCACAAGCCACTGTTTACATTGTCGAACGTCAACAAGATAAACAACAGTTCATCCTTAAAAAGGTTTGCTTATATATTTACAGAATATACAAGCTTATTTTCTCAGACCATTAACTATTTTTTGATATTTCATATTTGAACCAAAATTAGCTCTAAAATGGAAAGCTGTCAAGAATCAATTTAGGGAAATCTGAACGTTTTAGAAAGTTTAAATGCACCTCAATCGAGGACCAGTTTTGACATTACACCAGTTTCTGTAGCATGAGTTTGATTGGATTTTGTAATCCATGCAGACAAAGCACCCTCCAATACTATCTGAGATGTTCTGGTCACTTGTCACCGTGGTTTTATGTGGGATAGGTATCAAGAAATGTATACTGGCACCTTGTATTCCCAAGGTACTTAAAATAAAAGTTAAAATTTCAAAACTTTACATCAGAAACCTTTGAAAAAAATTTCTTTCAGGTTTCCTTCTATTCTTTAGAAGGAAATCCTGCTAGCATTGATTTGTTAAATATCAGTATTCCAATTGAAAACGTTGCTTATAATCAAGTCCACCTGATGCTATTTTTAAAGGTACCTTCTCATATTTCCAAGGTAAGCCCCAAAAATGTACTGTCAAAGGAAATACACCATATCTTACTAACAAAATTGCATGGTCATAGAAATTACACATTTTATATTCTTAAGTAACCAAGTCATGTGCAAAAACTGCAATCTTTTTAGAAATCCACATCTTTTTAAATTATACTAGTGTAATTATTTATAAAATGGTCAGTTATGACAACAAAAATAAAACTTTGTTGACCAGTTGATATAAAAGGTAAAATAATAATATAATTATGTACATTAGAAGAGTTCCTTCCCCAAAATTATTGGTCATTTACACAGTAGGTACACTTGAAATTGCTGGACTGGACTACCGCAGAAATATGGGTACCGTGGAAATATGAGGTCAAACTATAAAGTAAATTAAAAAAGTGTATTAAATTTTATTTAACAAAGTTGGTAGACTTTCGCTTCATGATTAAGCTTCAGTTTTATTATTTTATTGCCAGTTAATTACTTGAAGAAAGACTAGTTACTACTGATAAGAAACTGAGGGTGTATGATCCAGCTGACATACAAAAATTTTATTCAATTGAATCCTTGGGTTACCTAGCTTGGCCTAAAACTCAGTATTATTTTTTTGTGCATAACTCAAAATGTGCTGATATATATTGTTTGATGTGATACTTTTTTGTATGACTTTGATAGAAATCAAAAGTAATTCCTTACAAAGTTTAATTGTTTATTAACATGGACTCACCTCTTAATTGCAATAGATGTGCAAGCCACAAAGTTCATCTTAGTTTATTGCCCTTCTGTCCGATTAACCTGCTTTTGGCAAAAATATTGATCAGAAGCAGTAGATCTGCAAGATGCAAATATGTTTTTTTTTTGTTTTATAGAAACTGATTTCATGTTTCTATCATTTAGAGTGTTTCGATCTATAATCCAGTTGATCATCCTGTATTAAACTAATATGCAAAATCAGTCATTTTTATTCACTCTTTTTCTACCATGCTATGTGTCTGTTTCTAGGTTGAGTGTTTTGATGAAAGTGAAGCAAACAAGGCCTTTAAAGAGGTAAGCCATCTCCACAGAGCGTCTGGTGATAATCATTACTAGGCAAAAATAACCAGTTTTTGGATGTTGTAAAAAAACCACTGAAGATATTGATGCCTTTGGAAGGCCAAACTTTGCTGACATTCGCATGGACGTCAGTAGTGCTGAGAACAACAACAAGGTTGAGAAATACCTGAAGAAGTCTCTTCCAGAACAAAAGGCTGAACGCCCAAAATTTCAAACAAAATGGTTGAAAGAACATCATTAATTGGCTTGCATACAATGAGATGAGGGGCTCGCCATTTCTTAAAAGAAAACAATGGGTTTGATGGGGGTGTCCTTAACTTTTTCATTTCTTAATATATCTTAAATATCTTAAATATCGGCACATATTTAAAAAGATAAATATGTGAATGTTTCAAAAGTACTTAATTTTTAAAATATAATCAAAAATTATGATGTCAAAGCAGTTCAATGTTGCTCTTGGTTATTTTTTACTCCATGCCAGGTGGTGCTTACATATAAACAGATAGGAGTTGACAGGGGTGCCCCTTATTTTTGTAACACTTTCCAAAAATGTTTATTAGCATAATTTAGAGCGAATGATAAAGATTGTGTATAGAATTTGAGTTATCCTAAAAGTATCTCTGAAAAGAACTGTTTTGTTTATTTACAAAAATAAATTGTTCATACACATGCACAGATGTTTTGCTTTTTCAGTGTTATAGAGGCTGTCTGCTGATGTAAAATCTCATTATAAAAAGAAACAATCCCATTAATTTTGTCAAAATCTCATTGATTCAAGGCAAATGGGATTTAATCTCATACATGTATTTGTCAAAAGTGATCCCTACAATGGGTGTAACGTTTCCATTGTTTCACTGTTTCTCAGAATGATTTCTCCAGTTACAATGGTATATTTGGAATGTCACACATAAATGCAAGTTCATGAAATGAACTATTGCAATAACATAGCCATAGAAACACTAATCATAGAAAAGGGGCAAAGTATTGGTTTGGTGGGTATTGACTTGAAGGAGTTTGTGCAAGGAAAATTCTAACTCTCTCATTCAGCACTTGTGATATCAACCATTCTCAACTTACATTGATACATTGGAATTAATACAAAATAATACAATATAAATAGAAGAGTAATTCTGAGTTAGAGGATTGATGCATGATTAATGGATGAAATTGCAAACAAGCAGGAGGTAAGTATCAGGTAACAGGGTTGTCATATCTGTATTTATTGACAAATAAATAACTCTAGAAAACAAATTGCAAATTATAATGTTCCTTTTACCTATATTGTCAATATCAGAAATTATTATAAACAAAAATGATTTGTCTTAACAACATAAATTTTAGCAAATAATAAAGCAATTTAGTAGAGAAAACTTTTGACAATTACTTTGGAATAAAAGCCATTGTAAGCTAGATCATTAGGTTACATGGTCCATGTCTCAAAATAGTGGCAGATATTTGTAAAATGTCATTTGTTTCAATTTATGTTATGTACCTTTTTTTTCCAGGCCTCAGATCTCTGTGTCTTGCAGCATGTGTATGTGTCTGGGTACAATGAATTCTTTGTTCTTTGGGAGAAAGAGGTAATGTCATTAATTCTACATTTTGTATCTAATTTTCCTTTTGTTGTATATCGGCTTATTTCTGCTAATACATTAATTTGGTTGAAAAAATCTCCAGGTTGAAAATATATCGTAAAAGGGTTATTCGAAACATGTTGCATTTTTGTTTGTCGTATATAGATGGGATAAAAAATATAACATAAAGTTGGAGTAATTATCAATGAATTTATTAAGATCATGCATTTCATTTGTGGGGGGGGGAGTGTATATATAGGAGTCACACTGTCGGTCGGCCGGTCTACAAAACTTTGTCCGGAGCATAACTCCAATGCTACTCTAGCTAGGTTGATGAAACTTCATATGTAGATAGACTTTGATGAGAGAAAGTGCAGTGCACAAGAACCACAACTCTGCTTGCTCTTTAAAAGGAGTCATTGCCCTTTGTTTGTTTTGGTCTTTTGATTTTATCTGGAGGATGACTCCATAACTAATGTAGCTAGGTTGATGAAACGTCATATGTAGATATACCATAACTCTGCTTGCATTTTAAAAGGAGTTATTGCCATAACTCTGCTTGCATTTTAAAAGGAGTTATTGCCCTTTGTTATTTTTGGTCTTTTGTTTTTGTCCGGAGCATAACTCCAATACTAATGCTGCTTGTTCGATGAAACTTCATATTTAGATAGACCTAGATGAGAGGAAGTGCAGTGCATAAGAACCATAATCCTACATGTATTTTGAAAGGAGTTATTCCCC
>JAULCC010483713.1:0-10924 GCA_032358795.1 Nuttallia obscurata | reverse complement strand
AAACAAACAGCACGATGTCACTTTACAAACAACAGCAAATAGAATACACACCGAGCGTGAAACAAATCATATTCTTTTAAAAACATTGTTAATATTGTTGGGAAACATAAGATATTGGAACTACATTGTAAATACTGGTGTGAAACAAATCATATTCTTGGGACAAGGTTGTAAATATTGTTTCGAAATAAAACGTATTCTTTGTTAATATTGAAATGAAACAAAACATATTCTTAGAACAACATTGCAAATATTGTTGTGAAAAAAATCTTGGAACAACATTGTAAATATTGTTGTGAAACAAAATATATTCTTGGAACAACATTGTAAATATTGTTGTAAAACAAAAAAGTTTTCATTGAACAACATTGTTAATATTGTTGTGAAACAAAACATATTCTTGGATCAACATTGTAAACATTGTTGTGAAAAAAACATATTCTTGGAAAAGCGATGTAAATATTGTTGTGAATGGAACAACATTGTAAATACTGTTGTGAAACAAAACATATTCTTGGAACAACATTATAAATACTGGTCGTGAATGAAAAAAACATGGTGTAAGTAAATAGGACTTTATTTGAAATAGTTTTTAAGGCGTTACATGTCGAGGATAAATTACTTCATTATTTGGATGTATCCGCACTATGACGTATGAGGCTACTATCCGAGTTTGCCCGGAGATGACCGAGAAGATACGATTAAAAATGTCCTCCAAATCCCGACAAAGTTTCATGCTTTCAACCAACAACACTATCAAGAAAAAAATCGTGTCCGTTGTTGGTGTAATGATTTACATAGAACTTAATTTTTGTCTGTCCATCATCACGTGGTCTGACATTCGTATTTGATATAATAAGTCCATCGGTTTTGTTTTAGCAAGGAACACAAATGCTGTAAACTACTAGTCAAATTTAACACCCAACACCCCCCCCCCCCCGAGTGATATAGCATTATATGACTAACATTAGTTTAGACCTAAGCTTTAAGAGCAAGGAAATGTTGGAAATCAAGTGGAGTTTTAAAAAGTTTATATCGGATTTAAATATATAAAAAAAACATTTTGATTGGTGGAGATTTTAAGAGAGAGGGTGCTAGTGGAGCATTGTTTTGATCTAAAAAATGTGTTTATTGACAAGCGGCATCCTTATGTTATGTTCAGGTTTTGTTTCTTTATTGGAAGAATTCTATTGATCCTTCTATTGTTTACCGAAAAAAAATACAGAACGTTGAAATGACATCTTTACTCTTTTGAACTTAATCAGAAGGTCACTTTAAAAAAAATATTCAAAGAAGCTTCGTTTCCAAAATCTACATTTTGTGTAGGATATCTCAATCTTAAACTATGAGGGTGCCATTTTTAGTCTATGTATAAATTACTGTGCATTATACATAAAACAGTATTATATACGTCTTTATTTCATATAGTTGACAGTTGTTTATAAAACATCAAAAACAAAATTAAAAACCAAAAAAAGCCTCTCACCGCTTTGGTTTCAAATCCCGGTCTGGGCACTCGAATTTTTCAAGTGAGGACGCCTACAAGCTGGCTTGCGGTAGGTCGGTGGTTCTACCCGGTGCACCCTTAGCCTGAAATAGTGCACAGGGGTCCCCCGTGGTCTTCCTCCACCTGTAATGAGGTAGACGTCGCGATATGACTAAAATACTGTTAAAGCGACGTTAAATTCTAAAAAATAAACAAACAAAATAAAACATCAAGACCGTTTATCCCATTTTTTATCAAAACATGTGTTTGTTTCTTTCATTATGTGGTTGTATCTAGACAAGGAATACCAGTAGAAATGCCTGTTTCACTATTCTTGTTGAGGTTGTCTCCCTTAGTATGTCCCTAAAATTACTCTGTCATCCCCGTCTTGTATTCCATGGTGTTATCCATCAACATTACAATGAACTAATGGAGAAAATGTTTATAACAGATATAATCTTAATACTGCTGTGCCGACCCAGGCGTTATTTAAGTTTCATGGCAGGATAGCCTCACCTGGGTGACCACATATATGAACCTAAAAACACATTACTGTACGTTCGCTCTGAGATCTTACTCAAGGGTTCGTTTGCTATAGGTCTTTGGAATAAGAATAATCAAAGAGATGTGTACCAGTTGATGATTTTATTTTCTAGATCTATATTCTCACCAAAAGGATAATAATCTGCTATTTAAATCGTATCCGGAAGAAGATATTTCAGTATCTCTAAATGCTTAACCAAATTCGGGAATCATTACCTCCAAATCTCGGTTAAACATATTGATTTAACCCGGTTGTCTACGATTACTAGACGTGGTCGTCTGCTAGAGTGAACTGGTGTTTCTCCGGAGTTTCTTCTATTTATACTAAGCCTACCGGAAGACAAAAGCTAGTGACGTCACTACAAAAATATGGGTAACCATAAGAGCGATGTTGAAACACCTCCTTTTACACAACAGTCATGGGTTTAAAAGGTATTTCATCGATAGATGGTGATTTATAAACATTTCTATAAACTAGTTCTATCGGAAATATAACCTAAACTATCGAACATTTTATGAAATAGACGAATTACGAAAGTGAAAGTGGAAAAGTCAGCATTAAAATAACGAGTTTGAACAGCGGGAAAGTAAAAACAATGTAGACGAATGTGAAAGACATCGTAAACGCTGTTGAAGAATAAAAGATGAATATCTGAGGTAAATGGTTTTGTTTGGTTATTTGGCATAATCGAACCAACAGCACCACAAGGGCCTGATAAGGACGAACCAAATCACTATCAAGACTAAGCCAATTCTTTTGATCTGGTCGAATATGCATACCAGTTTATAGCCTTTATGCATTCTTTTTTTGCTAATTGTTCGTTGCAGTCACATCTTTAAACCAATGGGGGTTGGATGGAGGTGTTACATATATAGTAGAATTCCAATGCCTTTAAGTTAAACAAACGTCTATAATATAAGATGCAATCATGAATTTTTGAGCATTGAATTTTTTTTAGCAGAATCTGGCCTATTCGGTGATTCAAGGTAGCGACAGTCAGGCTTAAGTCAACAGTTCCATAATTGTTGTTTGCCGACTTTTTTCAACATTTACACCTATAATATCAAAGGGTTCAATTTCTAAATCCCTATCGGAATGCATGCAAATTGTGTTAGAAACTTATTAATTTTCTTAGTTTACTTTAGGTTAAGGTGATTCTGTTAAATTGTATATGTTTTATGTTAAACATTATGCTATCAAAAAAAATCTACAAATCAATGTTTTCATTTTTTAATTCGATCGATGAAATGAAATGAAGTAAATATAATTGGTTAGGCTTTTTCACGCATCTAGATTCTCAAAAGCTATATCCTATATTGGTCGCAAGTTTGAAGGCCTTCCAAAAGAAACAGTGGCCTCCCCTGAACCACCATGAATCAGACCCAACCCATATGCGTTGCTAATCCGTCCACCAAATTTATGAAATATTTGTCCAAATACGTTATGCCGACTGGTTTTCATATTATTAAAGTGAATTTCGATTAAATATCGTAAATATTGGCATATATGTGGTTGCAGAAGGCAGCAATCTCATATGTTATTCTCAAATACCTTCACAATAACATAACTCACTGTCATGGGGTATGCAGAGTGAGAATGTAGTCATTTCCCTTCACGGTGCTGACTGAGGTTCATTTTGTTTCCGATATTTCGTAAACCGTGTCAGTGTCCTGAAAACAAAATTCCTTGGTATGGGTAAGTGGCAATTATTGCTTACTAGTTTAAAGCCTTATAGGTGTGTGTAAGTGAATTGTGTAACTTACAGTACATGTATAAAAAAAGTTATTAATTAATTGAATTTTATTGATGACAGAATCAGTCCAACTGGTCACTGTTATAGCCTGTATGATTCTCAAATAGACTGTACGTATTTTGTTTTGGAAAGATAGTTGAAAGTCGATGTTCGAGCGGGTTGACAATATACATGCTTCAAGTATTCGCGCCAGTGCCATAACGATATATGAGATGCATGGTGGGATCTAAAAATATTAAACCCACATTGTAAAGGTTGGGGTATGGGTGACTCTCCCATATCCCGTATTTTAAACGAATTATTCACCAGCCGGCGGAAAACGGTTAAAACGCAGCGTACCCACGATACCTATGAAGGAAAGACACACGTCGTTGTTGTTTTATAGTAATTAGATTGGCACGTGTAAGTGCTGGTGTGTTGCTGCTATTGCTTCAGTTTTTTGCAGTCATTTTAGCAGCAGAGGTCATGGAGTCTGAAATACTTTCGACCAATAGCAAATATAGGGCCCCTGAGACATTCCGACAGTTACCTACTGTAACACTCACATACAAATGGATACCCGCAAAGCGTATTTTAAATATGTTGAGACAGAAAATATTGTGGCTGCCGTATGGCATTTAAAGTGATGACGTAAGATCAACATAGGACGTCCTTGCGGCGCCGTATGTTTATGACAAATACCAAGGCAGACGCAAGGTTGTCGCAAGGCGGCCGCAGCAGTAATGAGGATATCATATGAGGAAAACATTGAGATATATACCTGCTCCGCGCACGGCACCTATCGGCCGTGCATATTAATGGCCTACGGCGAGCGTACGGAAGCAGTGCGTCTGCCTTGTGTTGCCCGCAGAATGCTCCTCATTACACAAACATACGTTGGGCAAAAGAAAGTTTTGCGTTTACTATGCAGCTGCCATAGGATCTTATAAATTACAATTTCCCACCAAAAAATGCCAGCGGCCGCAGAAATTCCACAGGCGCCTAACGTTAGCCCTAAGGCAGTCACACGGTACCAGTACGGTGGCCTAGTGGTATGTGGTACACCCTGTGGGCAACATAATAACCACGCACGGCTGCCTTACGATTGGCGCACGCCATTTGTTTGACATCCATGGCAATCGGCGTAATGTGTGTGACTGTTCTGTTACATGTAGATAGATAAATATTGTGATGTACGAGAGCTGATTGATAAGTTGTGAGCCTTGTAATGAAGGAGTCAAGCAGATGTTACGATGGTATTCTAATGTTAGATTACCTGCAACAGGGACAAACAATAAATCAATGGCACAAATTATGCATCACTTCTTAGGCAGTTGAGAGAAAATATTAATCTCAGGCGCCGCGGAAAACTTCGTAAAGGTGTGTGGTTCCACCAGGACAAAGCCCCTGTTCACAAGACTCATTGCCATGGCTTCCATTAACGGTTGTGGCTTTGAAATGATAGAGCATCCACCTTTTTCGCCTGATCTCGCTCAATCAGACTTTCATCTATTTCCAAAATTAAAAAAAAGCCATTTCCAGTATCCACTTTCGGTGAGATGATGGCGTCGTACATGCAGTGGAGGACTTCCTGAACGGTAAAGAAAATGACTTCTTCAAAAGTGGCATTGAGGCCCTTAAACATCACTGGCAAAAGTGTACAAATACTGAAGGGGATTATGTGAAAAAATAATGCAATATGTCCGCCAAAGTCAAAGGCTCACAAATTATCATTACCCCTCGTATGGATACGATCGTCAGATTCAGATTTCCACGGTATAGGGCGAATACATAACTGTTTTAGAGAAACAGGAGAGATAGAGATGGCATAATTGTCAGTCAATAATTTTGTACATTGTATTTAAAAATATAATAAAGTAAAGTCTTCAACAGATATTGAAAACGGTATTATTGTAACAATATTGTTTTTACTTGCAATAATTAATTAATCTTTGAACAAATTTGACAAGAATCGAAATGATTTTAAGTAATTTAGAATTAGACACAACTAACGAATTATCTTTAAAACATAAAAATATGTTTCATACAAAATTGTTATAAAATGCATCGAATAGTTTTGGAAATAATAATTGCATGGAGATGTCTTTATTTGACTTCTTATTGGATGTACTAAAATGAGTAAGCCTTCTTGTAAAAGTTAGATATGCATGGGATTGTCCAAAGTTCAAAGATAAGATAAACCAATTGTAGACGAAAGGATATAAGGCAGTCATAGAAAGTTAACTATGAAGGAAAGGTACATGTTGCTGTTTAATTTTGTGTTAGTGATTGGATTGACACGTGCAACTGATGGTATGTTGCCGCAAAATATTTTACAAGAATACACACGTGCTCGTTTGGCTAGCGTAGAGGCAGCACTTGAAATGGTTTTAATGAAAAACCTCGATCTAGAGAAGCGGGTTAAAGTGCTCGCAGAAGAAAACAAGGTATTACTAGAATCAATGGCTGAAGTGTTGAAGCATGAGACGGGCTCAGACAAAGACGAACAAGTCTTTAAACCTGACACAGATGAACGTGAACAACGTAATCATATTGCTGAAAGTAGCGCACGGAAAATGTCATACGTGACAACACAGCAATTGGAATAAAGCCATGTAGAAGTAAGCAACTTTAATCATGGTATGATATTGGTATGCGCATTGTTTTTTTGTGTCCTCTTTCTAATAAACTGTTTAGGTAATTATTTTCATTACGAAACATTTACTGACTGCATCTAGATTACATTGCAGCAAATTATTTACAAGTAGTGCATTTTTACTGCAGCAGTAGCTCCATGTGCAATAGGGCGTTGCCTTCGGTTTAACCACAGTTTCGATTTCTTGCCATTAAACATGTGTTTGTGTAATATTACGACCGTCTTTTTTCTGTTGTCATTTCTGTATTTTGTGCTTAGTTTATCAGATTTTGACATATATTTGTTTCAGGACAACTCAATACCGCCACTGTGGCATTCACGGCTGTCATTAGTGCTTTTGTTCTTCAATATGTCGGGCGAGGTCAGGCCATTTTCTACGACCATGTTATCACTAACATTAGTGATGCCTATCACAATCATATCGGTATACTTATTGCACCAATAACCAGAGTCTATGTCTTCTATATCGCAGAAATGATAGACGCTGGTGATAACGAGTATCTTGAGCTGGTAAAAGATGGCCAACATGTAATGTGGAATTTTGGCCATGCCGCTGGTGCCAGGCACGCCGCGTCCTCTAGCAGAACTGTTGCTGTTCACGTACATAAAGGTAGTGAGGTGTGGATCCGAACGGCAGATTCAGCTATTCACGGTACAGGGCGGATACATGGCAACAAGTACACCACTTTTTCTTGTTGGCTTATATATGTAACAGAGTAAAAGGAGAGAGAGAGATGTCACAATTTTATCCACGAAGAAGTATTTATGTTGAGAATCATGATCAAATAAAGCCTTCAATGAATATAGAAATCGATATTGTTATGATGTTATTATATACCGGCTATAAGTCTTCATGCTTACAGCAAAAATACAGTTCAGAAACATGTGAAAATAGCATTATTTTGTACCATTGTGGATAATCATGAATAAAAGATATCATCCAACACGTGCATTTTATTAGACTGTATTCGATCGATTAATTGTAATCGATAGAAGCGTTCCGAAAGGATCCATAATATTCCCGATTAAAAATATCTTAAACAAAATTGCATGGCACTGTCTTTATATGACGCCTTATCAAACGGACTGACATACATGTATGTGACCAATATGCATGGGATTGTCCCACACTACACTTTTCAAAGATAAGATAACAAATTGACAAGCGGTTGAAAGGCAGACAAAGACATGTTAATTATGAAGGAAATACACATGTTTGAGTTTTATTTTGTGTTAATGATTGGATTGGCAGGTGCAACTGCCAATGTGTTGCCGCCGAATTCTTCACAAGAAGACATAAATGCTCGTTTGGCAAAAGTAGAGGCCGCACTTGAAATAGTTTTAGCGAAAAACCTAGATCTGGAAAATCGGATCGAAGTGCTGGAAGAGGAAAACAGGGTGTTTCAAGAATCGATGGCTGAAGTGTTGCAGCGTGAAGCGGTCTCAAACCCAGACACAGATGAACGTGAACAGCGTAAATATAATTCTGAAAGTAGCCCACCTCACAACGTAAGACGTGAAATAGAAATAGAAGTTAAAGACAATGGAGTAAAACCATGCAGAAGTAAGCAACTTTAAATCTTTGTTTCTTTTGAGCCCCCGCTCCATTATTCTGTTTGTATGGATATTCTTTCTCAAAAGTTAAACAGTTACTGACTGCATCTATATAACATTGAAGCACAGTATTAAGTACATTACCACTGCAGCAGCAGCTTTGGTTTCCTCTGTAGTAAGACATTAAGTTAATTATGATTTCCCTTATGTAATATGCCGCTATAAACCGTTTGTTTATGTTAATAAAACCAACCTTGTTTAAAATAAGTATTACTATATTTCTTGTTAATTTGTATAAAGCTGTGGTATATAATTATTTCTTTCAGGACAACTGAATTCCGCTACTGTGGCATTTACAGCCGTCGTTAGTTATCCATTCAATGTGGGCCAAGGTCAGACCATTATCTACGACCATGTTATCACTAACGTTGGTAATGCCTATCACAATCATATCGGTATATTTATTGCACCAATTACCGGAGTCTATGTCTTCAGTTTCGCAGAACTAACGGAAACTGGTGATATCAAGTATCTTGAGTTGGTCAAAGATGGTCAACATGTCATGTGGAATTTCGGGCACGCCATTAGTGTAAGTCACAACGTATCCTCAAGCAGGACTGCTACCCTTCAGGTTGACAAAGGCAGTGAGGTGTGGATCCGAATCGAAAACTCAGAATACCAGGGTACAGGGCGTATCCTTGGTGGAGGACTCACGACGTTTTCTGGCTGGCTTATTGCTGTAACCGAGTAACAATACTAACCGAATAGGTGTTTTCTTTAAACTACCTAAATGACGTACCATGAAATGGCTATCAAGTGAAGCCTGCAATATATATTGATCAAAACATCCTCTGGTTAAGTTAATGTTTCTCCCAAACAAAACGGGCATGGGTCATATTAATTTGCCCTTGTCCATCCTGTCCAAACCTTCTCTGCCATAGTTACATGTCTATGTCATAGCTGCAAAACTACCTCAACTAGATTCGACATGAAACCTTTTTGGCGGGAAATGCTGATAAAATGGTAGAGTTTTGCAGTTTGATTCTTGTTTGCAGTTGCATATAGTACCAGAAGAGTTATGGTCCATGAGTAAGGAAACTATTTTATTCTTTGTATGTGTAATTCGTAACAGCAAACGTGTTATAGATAGAGTCATGAAACCTTTGGGGCAATGTAGCTGTTTTTAGAAAGTTGTGCATCTAAGGTTTTGTTTGCAGCTGCAAGTAGAATAATGAGATTGTTTTTGCTCTTTGGAAATAAGCATCGCTTTAACAGTATCACATCGCGATGTCCAGCTAAAACGTGGTGAAGTATGGATCTCTGAACCTTAGTCCGGTCACAGATCGCCCCGGGTAGAACCACCTACCTACAGCAAGCCAGCTGGAAGGCTACCTTTCTTGAAAACTCTGAAGTGCTCACAGCGGAAAGGGTAAGAGAGATTGCAATACAATGATCATAACCACTCGGTCAAGGAAGCCCCTCTGTTAATTGCAGATTGACTGGAAAGTACCTGGTATGGAATTCACCGACCTGTTCCTAGAATTGAAATAAATAATAATCTCAAACCCTGTTATTTGGCTCCCATCTTCTAACATTCTCATAGGTCTAAGCACGGATTGGTGAATTCCAAGCATATATATGTTACACAAAAACATGTTCCTATGTTAAACGGCCTTTTTACTTTTTTTTTGGTATAACTTCTATCGATAGTTTAAGAAAAGGGTGAAGGATCACGTTACACAAATATGTCGGCGAACCATATCAGAACTCCGTGAACGTTTTCTTAAACAGGGTAGCGGAAAGAATGTGGCACAGTTAGCGTTTTTCATTCAAACATTGTTTTCCCCTTATTGGTGGGTTGTTTTCCCCCCTCCCCGAAAAGACTCGTCCCGAATCTTAACCTAGGAGATAATCTGTTGGTAAGGTAATGCCTGTCCTTTGTTTAACAGGACCATTTTTCTCTCAGCCTTTGCGGATGTGTCCCTCAATAACTCAATAACAATATAAATTATGACAAACAATGCAGACCCTTTCAGGAGCCTTCAGATCTGGGTCTACACTTTTTGCAAAGAACATTGAAACCCATATCCTTGGCGACCCACTTACATATACTACAGCCAGTGCAGGGTTACCATAGTATATCATTCAGAGTTAACTTTCTGCTTGTATTCTGAATCTATGACCCTTCTGTAACATCGTCCTTTTTTCATCCACATGATATTTTCCTGTCTTTTGTATGGGGTTTTGCAACTGACATGGGTAACAGGGCTGAAAAGGCGTGATCAATATGGTGGAGCAATTTAAATAGAGCCACATTGTGTCTTTAAGTATACAACAACTGTTAACCACTTTGTTTGTACGTAAACACATAAGCATATATTGATGATATAGAACTATTGTAAATTATGATTGAAAAGCAAACCCGTGAAGTCAAACGGGTAACGAGATACGGCTTGGCAACAATAAGTCGACTAGAGACATGTCGATTTGATCTGGGGTACGGATCGAGTACAATTGCATTTTGAAATAGATCTGCACAACTGACAAAAGAGGACACAGGGTGTTTGTCTATGTAAAGTGCCCGTGAAGCGCGGCAACGTGCGTGTGTATATTGAGGTATAACTTCATAATAGTCCATTGAATAACTATTTGGAACATCTAATGATCTAATAGATCACAATATGGAGCCTATGAATAAACGAAGTATTTCTACTACGACAAGACCTCACTTTACGTTAATGTGGTTCTAAGTGAAGATATTAAATATAGTGAAATGTTTCAATTATTATGCTCACTGCCATTAACTGATTATCGTATACATGCATATGCGTAATATTAAAATACTGGGAATAGAAATATCCATTCATATCTTTTGCAAGACAAGCAAAAGAAGTGATTTACAAAAGCAAAAAGGAAGATAATTTGTCTACCAAAAGGTTTTAGTGCCTATTT
>JAULCC010483491.1:0-10925 GCA_032358795.1 Nuttallia obscurata | reverse complement strand
GAGATCTTAGATCTAAGCCGTATTTTACAGTTAAAATACAGACAGTTGAGATCTTAGATCTAAGCCGTATTTTACAGTTAAAATACAGACAGTTGAGATCTTAGATCTAAGCCGTATTTTACAGTTAAAATACAGACAGTTGAGATCTTAGATCTAAGCCGTATTTTACAGTTAAAATACAGACAGTTGAGATCTTAGATCTAAGCCGTATTTTACAGCATCTGATATAAGATGTTAAAGCAGTCTGTGTAAGTATTTAATTAGGAATAGTGTTAACAGTTATTCTTCCTAATTTCGAAAGCCTTGTAAATTTCAACACCAAGATGTTTGACAAGAGTAACATCACTCAATTTAAACAGTTCAGTTAGTTTGTACGTAATTAAATGCATTCGGTAATATCTAGGTATGAGTCTAACACGCAATTCTTTGCATAAAATACATTCAATCATAAAATGGTATCAATCTTATTACATAAAATACATTTTCGTTCGTTAAGTGGTTTTGACTCGGGTTTGTTCCATCGCCCTGCTTCAACGTGTAACATATGTTGGGAGACTTGCAATTATGTTAAGCACACTCTAAACTTCTTAACATTAATAAGTCCAAAATAAGACTGTAACTCAAAACATTTTATTTGATTATAAAATAATGCTCTGTTTGAATTTTCCAAACGACTTGACCAATTTTGAATCAACTGATCTTTAAGTCTTTGCTTTACTAGAGATAAGAACATATTGACATTACTCACACTTTTTGTTAACCGAGCATTATAAAAAATCTTACTCGCACAAAAAATTCCTCACTTGAAACCACCAATTTTACACGAACCGTTCCTACAAGAAGTTGTTGAGAAGAAACTACAATTTCACATACGGATTCTGTGTTTGAAGGAACGCACACACATCAATATTGTGCAATGACGTTCCTACTGGTATAAAAAATCTGCAAAACAAATGAAGCTCACAAGCTGATAATGTTCAATGTGAACTATCTAAATATTATCTTGAAGATTACAATTGTATAACTTATAATACTTATACCCCCCCCCAACACACACACTGACTGTTCCGCCTTTTAAGATGTTTTGTCTTACTTATAAGTGGTTATAGTCGTTGACTTGCAATCTCTCAGCCCCTCTACGCTGTGGGTTCGAATCCCGGTCTGGGCACTTCGGATTTTTCATGTGAGAAAGCCTTCCAGCTGGCTTGCGGTAGGTCGGTGGTTCTACCCGGGTGCACACTGTGCCTGAAATAGTGTACAGAGGTCCCCCGGGGTCTTCCTCCACCTGTAATGAGCTGGACCTCTCGATATGACTGAAATACTATTAAAGCGACGTTAAATTCCAAAACAAAACAAACAAAACAAACTTATAAGCCAGTTGGCAGGGCTTCTTCAAACCTAGGATCATGATCTGAACATACATGGTAGAGGATCACACAAGTTATCTTTCTATATGAATAAGTGTGAGCATCAAAATACACCGAGAGGGCTTGATTTCTAATAAGTAACACGCAACATTTGAAAGAAAGCTATCTCTTTTTAATTATTTTGTAAGTATTGCAATCATTTAAAGCCAGAATGCTCAGTTAATAACAGATCTGATCTGAGATAACAACGGATTTATAAGAGCATATTTTTGCATACATTTCAATGAACATCTTGGTGCTCTTTTTGCGTTTTTCAAATAGCATGAAAACATTTTGTTTTAGCTATGATTAGTAAGTTATTACTGTATACACAACTGTGTTTTAGTTCTCGCTAATCTTCGAGTTTCCACACCGTGAATGAGGTGTCTAACTGAGTAGGAGATCACTACATGGTTATTTTGGTAACTTTCTACATAAGTTGAGGTTGAAGGAAGCACACAACCTATACTAACGTCCTTCGAGTCGACCGTGAAACAGTCCAGGAACTGCTACATCATCTTGAAGCCTACATGGCAAAGAAGACAACGCACTGGCGATGTGCTGCGTCCCTAATACTGAAGCGTGCACCATCAAATAGATGTTGATGTATGCCAAAAAAGTTGCTTTCATTGGCTGAACAGCTCGTAACCACATGAAAATATCAACATACATTTTGTGCTCCTCAGGAACAAAAAAAAAAGATTGCCTTAAACTACAATGATTCCATTGTTTAGTTGGCCTTGGTAGATGCAAACTACAAGTTCCGATGGGTGCAGATTGTTGCTGTTATATGTACCTAAAGGAGGCTTTTGAAGCAGGGGTCCTTGGGATCATAGATCCAGCTATGGACAACAATATTATTAATCAGGAGGACGAGGACCACAACAATGTACATTTGGCCTGGAAAAACAAGGTAAATCTCTAGAACGGGGAAAACTTCAGTGGCGGCAATGTAGAGAGCAGGGAAGTCTAGCAGCACAGGCTGTATCTCAAACACTACAGAAATTCCCCAAACGGCTTAGTGTCATAGCAGGACATGATTGTGCGCTGTATTAAGATTCATTTAGCTGAATGTGACAGTAAAAGATATAAAGAAATAAATAAAAAATATATATAGTGTCACAGGACAGCTCACCTGAGTGATCGGATATAAATATCTCCGGAAAGCACGTTCTCTGCAAATGCATGTATACCCATGTATCCGGTTTGGAGAAAAATGTCGTAAACTTTAACTTTTTCGTCCCTTTGCTATGTCGTCACATCCGAAGTTTTGCATAGATCGAAAAGGTTTGATTTGAATTTTGAAAATATGGCTTTCTGCATCATCCTTGTCTGATTGGGACGAGAACTCATTCGTAATTGGTTAAACTGCGGTAGTCTCGATTGTCGAATTTCAATCTGGCTCTTGAATGGTTAGCTATGTTTAGCCATTACTTTAGGAGTCATTGACATTTTTTATCCTCGACAATAAAAAGCATGATTGTTCAATCTTGTTCCGCTAGATAGTGTAGGATCTGACCCCTTTGGTAACTTTAACCCCTTCACTGCCGGAATCTATACCGCGCATGCGCAATAATTCGTCTGCCCTTTTTGTAACTGCACAGATTCCCTAAATGTTTGGCAAAACAATTGGCTGAGTGCCAAACAGCTTGAATCCGGATGAGACTCCGAGTTACTCGGCGTCTCATCCGGATTCAAGCTGTTTGCATATGACTTAAAACTCGGGGTAAGGCAGTGAAGGGGTAAACTGTGGTCATCATTGGTGTTTTTATACATCGGGATTCTTTGGATCTAATGTTTCACTAGTTCAGTCAGTGCGAACATGCTCTTATGATTAAAGGTACTTTATTGTCCACGAGGCAATTGTCATTTAAATGGACCTTTGTTTGCCTGACAGTTTGTCTTTAAAATGTCAATAAACGTAACTGATCACGAGAAACGTATATGCTCATTCCAAATATCAACATCACGCAAGGCCCTTGGCCACCGCGGATAGAACAATGGAGATCAGTTTATGTATACTGTAACACAACAAAAAGTAACAACTCCGGGAATAGAGAAATC
This sequence comes from Nuttallia obscurata, assembly GCA_032358795.1. Classification (NCBI taxonomy): domain Eukaryota; kingdom Metazoa; phylum Mollusca; class Bivalvia; order Cardiida; family Psammobiidae; genus Nuttallia; species Nuttallia obscurata. The sequence goes on along the minus strand of JAULCC010483491.1, from coordinate 7,455 downwards.
GTAGCAAATTCTTTGGGAGTCTTTTTGTATTGCATCTTTTTAACACCTTAAGTTTGACTTATACAGATTTTCTATACCATCACCATTTTCTAGTATGCGAGTATGCATAGGACTTTATTTTATGCATATTTTCTGGTACTGAATGACTAAATATAAACATGTACACTGTGTCAAGTTCTAGTACCATTCAATGTACAATGGAAAAGCCTTTTCGTTTTATTTAATGTAAATGGTGAAGCCTAAGTTTAACCTTTAGCCTGCTGATATAATGTCGTCTGCTTAAACTGTCGTCTGCCTAGATTTTAAAATTCATCAGAATCGCCCAATATTTTGAGAAACAATTGGCCGATTGTCAAACAGCTTGGATCCTGGTTAGACGCCGAGTTATTCCGCGTCTAATCTGGATCCAAGCTGATTTCAAATTCTTTCACGGTCGCCCTTAGCAGGCTGAAGGTTAAACAGCTATTTGACTGTACGACAAATGATTATCATTAGCAACAGCAGGGTCTGAGGTTAGACCTTCTCATGTTCAAAAAGAAAATGACGGGGATTGGCTGGAATAAGTCACGTGTTAAGTCAAGACATGTTGAAAATGAACTAGAGTTCATACTAAAGAGTCTCTCATAATATTGGACAAAGATCAATATACTCACATTTTTGACATTCGACCTCTAGTACCATTACACGGGTGGCAGAAATATCTACCTTAGTCGATTATAACGTAAAGTTTTAAAAAAGATAAAAAACAAAACAATGACGTATTAAGTAGTGAACATTCTCAAAGAGTAAGTATCAATTTTATAGAAATGTATAAGGTTGCAACCTGTCATCTTTTAGATGACAATTTCTTGCTGAAAAATAACTTTTTTTAAAGTAAATGTTTACCAGACAATTCCTGATATGTAAACGTGCATACGAAATGCATGTTTTCTTAATTCCTTTACTGCTTCATTGTTTGGCATTCGTTTAATGAAAGTACAAAAAGAAATGCAGATAAAGCAAGCATTTAAAATGCAGACAGCAAAAGGCTAACTTTACCTCGATTGCTCGTTATACATACTGTAAAATGTGTCAAGTTAACATCCCTGCAATAGGGCTACAGTTCTGGACATCATACTTGAGTTCAAAAGCTCTATGTTATTTTACTTTACTGTGCGCAATTCTGGGGAAAATATTATGCATTTTAATATTTGTTTAATGTTAGTTTTAGCGAATTTGATACGTAATTTTTATTTCACTCAAAATGGTTATTAGTTTAAATTACTTTCTTTCACGTGTATAAGGTTGACAAATGAAATGGTAAATGAAGACACCCCCCCACACACACACACACACACGCACACACACACACACACCCGTCTCCTAACACATCTAAACAGGAGATAAGCTGCATAATGTTTAACAAAATGATGACCGAGCACATCGGCATTATTCAATAATGCAATAATTATTCAATAAACCCTTTCATCGCTATAGGCAAAGTATACAGCTTTTACAACCTTTTTGGCCAAACCCATGTACGACTTAAATGAATCTGCTGTTTTAGAATGAATTTTCTTCTACAACACATAACTGAAATAACATATTAATATTTTTTGAAATTAACAAACGACTTTTTCAAATTTGGCGCCAAACGGGATCATAATAAAATAGATGCAAAATACTACGCGCCAATAGCAGAGCCCTCACGAGATCAAGCCTCGTTCACAAAGTGCGAAACAAAACACCGCATAAATGGGTCATATCTCACCATCAACATTTCAAAGAGTGATTCAACCAGAATTGTTATATTCAACAATAACTGAAAGTGATAAACTGAAAAATCAAGAATTATAAAAGCAAACAATTACCTGTTCTGCAGGATTGGCAAAAATCCTTTTACTGGTATTCCCGTCACATTGAACAAAAATAGATTCAGATATATATTTCCTGACAAGGCTTGTATACCGTAATTTAGACCAGTATAAACAAACCCGTTGGCAAACCTGAAAAGTTTAAGTTAAGCTTTTATTTCAATTGACCCTTCATGGTACAAGCATATTAACTAACTTAAAATTTATGCTTAACAGTGCAACGGCATTATAAGTGGTATACCAAAAATGATAATTCATTCAATTGGCTAGTGATTGACAAAGACCAATTTCAGGAGCTTAACTCCTCATTTTGGGAGTCTTAATATCGTTAATCACATGCATACACACCGTTAAACAAAAAAATGTAAATTTATATGATATGGATAAGTTCAATCCGTTATTACTATGGAGAGAAAAACAAACTTAAGGAAATGACAATAAATTAAAATAAGTTATTTCGTGTCTACATACAACATTGATACACATCTATCAAGAGTACGTGATAAAACAAATGTATAAAAAAGATTAAGTACATTTATTGAGAAAGTCAGGTTTAAGCAAGACCGTTTCGAAAAACAAGTCTATGTATAGATAAAACAATTTCGCAAAAACATAGTTGAGCAATAAATACATACCAATTCATACTAGACAATACGGTGATTTTAATGATGGCTCTTGATTTCCACAAATCAAGAAATGTATATCTGGTCGTTTTTGTATTAATTTTGAGTGATTCATCAACAAATAGTTTCATGTCGGGCATTGGTTGTTTGTTCATGCTAGCTACAGAGCGCAAAACTTTTTCAGATTCCTCTGTTTTCTCATTAGCCAATAACCACCTGAAGCTTTCGGGAATTATCCTTTAAATAAAAGTATAAAAATGGTTTAAAAACAAGGCAAACATATTTTTCTTGGTTCAAATGACAAAAATGTATCCACTATATCTTGAATATCCTACATAGAGGAAAATTAAATACGATTATACAATGCATTAAAATTTGAGTGAGTGAGTGAAATGGGGTTTTACGGCACGTCAGCACACAAAGGCTATATTGCGCCGAAGTATGTATGTGGTGAATGCAATGGTGTTTGGGTGTCGATGTTTGGGGGGTTTCTACCACCTTGCACTCTCAAGCAGTGGGCGTATTCTATCCTCCCCCTCCCCCCCGCATCCCACAGGGGGCTGTGAACTCTAGTTTTACGAATAAAATATTTAGGGCATCCTAGTATTGCCTAAAAACGTCAAGGTTAAAAGTTGACAAAAATGTATTTACTTTCTGGAACGTATGGATGCAATAAAGCATTAATAAAATGCATGAGAATCTTACAAAATTAATTTCCCGTGAATAAATTGGCTATTAAAGAAAGGTATTAATTGTTCCATGTAGCAAGTTTTTGCTAAATAGGAATTCTATACAGAAATGTCATAGATGTTTTGATATTTTATTACACTGTCTCTCATGCATGCAACAAAAGCATTTTCTTTGAAATTTTATTTCTAAAACGTCTGTAGACATTAATATATACAAAACAGTAGTAACTGCATTTTTTATGGTTAAATTGTAAGACTTAAAGGGAGGTTATTCAATTCAAACGACAACTTTCTCTTAGCAGGATCCATGGAGGGTACCTAGCTTGTAAACTTTATATATATGTGGGAGAGAATAATTACAGAGCTAACTGCTAATTTCAAGACCCAGAAAACGGCGAGAGCCCTTAGATACCAGTGTTGACCATGAATATAGAACATATGGTTTAATCGTGAAATTTCGAATAAAATACTTGTAAAACTAATGCCATGGATACCATTTGCAGAATCAACATACCGCACACGTGACCTAGGTAATATGACCTTATGGCCCCCAGATTCCATAGATTCCTGGTAGTAATTTGCAAATCTCAGACACTTTTTCGGAGGCCACGCCCCCAACATCAATCAGTTTGGAATCAGACCCAATTATCTCCGGTTGACCAGTGGTTATTGACATGTCCATTACACGCCGGTCCTGGACAATGTCCGTACACTACAAATTTACCGGCAATCATTCAGTAATGTAGAACTGATTGATGCCCTATTTCACTGACTGATAAGCTGTCCACATATCACTGTCACGCCATTATCAATCCTTGAATCTTCCCCCATTCTTCTTGATCACCAAAGTTTGATACAGCCAATTCTGCTGGCCAATATATCCGGAAGATTTGGCAACCAAAATTGTTTCCTATCTTGAACTAGACATAAAGACTTTTTTCCCAGAATTGTAGAGTTTTGTTAGTATGGAGTGACGGAGTGAAAAATATAAGCGGTTTCCGCTATGAGTACGAATCCCGGTCTGGACACTTCGGATTTTTCATGTGAGGAAGCCTTCCAGCTGGCTTGCAGTAGGTCGGTGGTTCTACCTGGGTGCACTCTGTGCCTGAAATAGTGTACCGAGGTCCCACAGGGTCTTCCTCCACCTGTAATGAGATGGACGTCGCCATATGACTGAAATACTGTTAAAGCGATGTTAAATTTCCCCCCAAAAAAATCAAAATGAACCATTCTGATCTTGAGTTAATGTATTGTCTCTATATGATTTATTTTATAAGCACTATGGGATGTTAGAAAATTTAGTGTGTTTTCACCAGTAAGATCAAAACTCAATTTCCTATTTTGTCATATGAACATTGTATTTATTCATGAAGTATTGTAAATATCTCATTGTTATAGTTTGTGAGAAGAATCATGAAAGAAATGCATCTAATTTTAAAACAGATATATCTCAAATGTATTTGTTGGCAGATTGAGATTACCAGACCTGATTTTGATAAAATTTATGAATAAGTAAATACTGTCACAACATTATGCTTTCATAAGTGTCAGCAGTGGATTAAAAAACAAACAAAAAAAAAAAACGCAAACAATTTCTAATAATAAAAACTTTGTTTTTTAACAAAACATTTTTTTTTCTAAAAACGAAATTAATGTTATGTTGTCATTAGATAGCATAAGTTGTTATTAAAAGGTTGTTGATAATTTGAATTGATATCACCGTAAATTTGCTTATAAACTATTTGTATTGGTATCTTATATCAATCTTGTGTTTGCTGTAAGACCTAGATTTTTTATCGACGTAATGGTTTGTTTGTTCCTGTCAGATAAGGATGTAGAAGCAGACGACAAATTTGGTATTGATAATGTATTAGGGGATTCAATTGATACCGATGAAGGTATACCTACTGTTTGCCTCAGTTCTCTCTCTGGTACATGCTCGTCATTTGTCAGTGCATAACGTATTAGCTACTTCTCTATTATACATAAGATACATCTCTGTTGCAATGAGTCTTCCAATTTCTGTCTTGTGTGGAATTCTTATAAAGCAACGTACAATAAAATTTGAATAAGGTTTTCTTCAACCTGTTTGGCGCAAAAAAGTAATTTTTGTCTGCATACATTGTTGTCTGTCTCAATGTTCAAAGTGGATATTTGTTGAAATTCTATTTAAAAACAGAATCAAGATGACAAACAATTTGGATCTTGATGAGACGCTGAGTAACTTAAGCAGCTAACTTGGCTTTTTATCTGGATTCAAGCTGTTTGCAAAAATATGACGGGGAAAGGTTTAAACTTTTATGATTTAAAGTTACATTTTTTGTTTATTAGATATTACTTTACAACAAACAAAGTTATAAAATTAGTTTTCTTAAGACAGAATGATGTAAAGTTTCTTATGTTTCATTCCTTGGTTTGAGAAATTAGTGTTTAAAACAGATTATCAGATTTTACCAAAGGCATGTATTGTAATTTTTCAAAGGCAGATGTAAAGTTTGACATAAATCAAAGTGTTTCAGATTTTACTTAAGATTCTTTATGAAAGATGCCACTCAGACATCTAAGACTTCAGAGAAACTTTATGAACTTAAACTGCAGAAAAAATAACAATGTAACCGTTTTGACAGCAGTCAGTGTAGACCCAGATTAAATGACACATACCATGTGATGTGTTTTCTTATCATGTTCTACACTGTTTACAATTCTGTTTGGCTCGTTTTTGTCATAAAATACCAGCCCCAAGTTATAGATCGAAACATCAATTATTGCCTAACCAACATGTCAAATAGCATTTTCTCTTGAACTGTTTTCTTCTGCTACAGAATTTTCTCTCTTTCAATATTCATTGCTGAGCAAACTCTCTGCCCTTAACAAAGAACATAACTTGAGGCTTCTGTGATCTATTTGCATGTTCTTCCATGTATGAATATTCACGGCTTTTTCTCAGGTCTTCGCTGTCATCTACAAGACGCATGTGTCAGTAATCCTTGCAACAAGGTTGAGGGCTCGTACTGTGAGACCTCGCCTGTAGATGGTAACCCGCTCTGCCGTTGTCCAGGAGGATGGAAGGGAAGCTTCTGTAAGATAGATATCAATGAATGTGAAGAAGGTAGGTCAGAATGTAACAATCAAATGACAGCTGTGGCTCAGTTACCTCCCTTGTTAGAATAAGACCAAGGTAGAACAAATACAAAGTTGGTCCTTGTATTTGGAATCCTCTGTCTTTATCACTGTATCACATATACTGGTATAAGTTGCAGCTCTGAAATTTTGCACAGTAATTTTTACAAAAGTGATGATGCATGTGATTCAGTTAAAAAAACACTTTAAAGAAACTTTTTAATAGGACTCTTTAACGGTTATTAGAGGGATGTAACTGAAGCTTTTCTTACACTGTTTTGTAAGATTTTTATATCACTCCTAATCTATTTCATGAACTGTTTTTCTTGCAAGACTTTTTGCATGTTGAGAAGGTAAATTGTGTACTTTTTGCAAGATTTAATATTTTATTTATTTCTTGATTTTTTGCTATCATGATATGGAACAAATTATATTGTTTCAATACAGATTAAGTTTTTAATTTTATTTCAACTTGAAATCTTGTTAAACATAAAAAGGAATTTTAGAATTTTGATTCCTTTGATACAACTGATTTTTATGTTTGTTATAATACAATTTATATTGTCTTTAAACAAAGAGTAAAAAAAATATAGTTTCAGTTATGTATGAAATACTTCTATCTTTAACTATGTGAAACTCACTACTATTTTACATTTGTTATTTACAAATTATACAGACTTGTGACTTCTGTTTCTTTATTTTCCAACAGTACCAGACATTTGTGAACATTCGGGTAAATGTGTTAATATCGCAGGAGGCTTCCGCTGTGACTGTGCTGCGGGGTTCACAGGGAACCGCTGCGAGGACAATATAAAAGAATGCGCATCCAACCCCTGTCAGAATCATGGGACATGTTTAGATGACATTGCAAAGTTCATATGCGTTTGTATGGCAGGTAAGACAATAATCCTTACTTATGTCAGAGGTAAACCTTTCTGTGCGGAGGTGTCTTCTGCTGGAAAATATTATGTCTGCCAAAATTTGTCATTTCTGTGTAATTTTTATGCGCCTGTTTGAAAAACGGGACGTATTATGGGAACACCTGCAGCGGGCGGGCGGGTTGGCAGGCGGGCGGCGTTCACAGGGTTTCCGCTCTCTAACTCAAAGATTTTTCATCCGGTCTTTATCAAACTTGGTGAATATGTTGGTGGGCATAATATCACGACCAAG
>JAULCC010483158.1:0-10928 GCA_032358795.1 Nuttallia obscurata | reverse complement strand
CTCTTACAATCATGCAAGGGTTAAGCAGTGGTCCAAATTCTTGTGCTACATTAGCACGCCCCAGGCCCACATGGGGCATATTTTGGTATAAACTCTGTTTGGAACAGTTGGGAGAGTGAGATCCAATTGTTCTGTTATAATAATAAAAAGAATTTATGGGTCATAATTGTTTCAAGTATATTGCACAACAAAACTTGCCAAATATACATTAGGAGTGACCACATATAAAGTGTATGGTAGAGTTTATGTTTTATCAAACAAATTTGCCCCTAAGTGTAGAAAATAAAGGTGAACTTAAGGTGTTAAAAAAGAAAGTTGGGAAAGTGATCCCCACAATGTCATTCATTCAGTCTTGTGATTACACATAACACTGCGTTTCCCCCAAAGAGATCAAAGTACAGAAAGGCTAGTTACAAGGTGATACCAGCTGTCACACAGTGTGACAGGAACAGGGAAGAGCACCTGTCACAAGTTGTTAGTGGAATTATATTGCAAATGAAATCATAGCACCAATTTGATAGAAAAAAATTTAGGAAAATATTTTTTTTGGCAGATAAAACTCTCTCTTTGATATGAAACCAATTAGTAGGCCATTACTAAGTACCCCATGAATATCATGGGTTTTTGTAAATACCTCATTCAGTTCTTTGAAACTGAGGCATCACTGTAATAAAACATTAAAATGAGCAAGCATTTTAGCCAAAGTAGATAATAATGAAATGTGCTGTAAACAAAACAAATTTCAGAAATGTTACTCAAGTTATTTTCTTCAAATTAATGTTCTTATTTATTACGGAAAAACCAAACTTTTATCACTTCCAAGGGGAAATTAAAACGGCATATAACCCAACTCGGAGAATTGTTTTCAAGTGTAGATGACTGATTGAAATAAATAAAGCTAAGACAAGGAACACCTCTTTAAAATACATGACTTTACTTGCCAGGAGAGATAACAATCTATCCATGAAGTTTTAGTTGATGTTGATAACTTTACATCATATATATGCGTATACAATATCCAGCACTGAAACACATAAATAGGTTATATGGCACAATAATATGTACAAGCTGTTTTATATTGTAAATACTTTATAGCATGAAAATTTAACAATAGTATGATGATAACAGATGTTCTCTCTGTAAATATTGTTGCTAACATCAGGATTACTAATCCTCAAACAGACTTATATTAGACTCCAGGTAGCTGTACTGTAGTTTATTAATCAAAATGCTGAAAGTACTGAAAACTCTGGGTATTTCAAATCAGATCTTCATATATTTCAGCTATTCTTGAAACTTCTGAAGAATAAAAGACATTCATTCATGTAATCATTCTATTTAATATTTTAAAAGTGCTACTACTAATACCATTCTGCCTGTAGGCAATGTTCAATTGAGAGGCTTGTATTTTAACTGAAGGAAAATTAACCAAATGGAACTTTCAAGCTCAACACATAAGGAACTGTCATTATGAACAATATATCAACAGCTTTTGACCAAAGACCATCATGACAACACACTTACTGCTCAAAGCCATTTCTTATATGCAACACTTATGAAAGATGGGTTGCTCAAGCATGTTTTAATTGATAATTAAGTAATCTGAGTCGATGGAAAATCTTAATGCTGTTTTCTTGATCAATAAAAAACTTAACAGTAACGTGTTTCATTGGCATTAACAACCTTTTGACATCATAAAAATAAATGGCTTCACAACTTCTAATGACTGATCCATGTGTTTAACAAACTTGCCTATAGGTGTATACAACATATCCTATATTTGTAATATGCTGTGTAATTAAGTCTTAATATTTTCCAAATAACAGTTGCTATTTTTTTTATGTTGAAGTTATCCAAATGATTGTAGATTCTAAATATTTTTAGGCAGGAGAGGGTTTACTCAATGGAAATACTACTGACAAATTTGTAAACCTTCACATAAAACACCATCATATGGTATGGTGAACATGGTAGCTTCCAGAGAAGAAGTGTCTCTATTTGTACACACCTACAAGAGTATCAGAAATCTACAAGAAATGAGATCTTGCTTATAGAGGATAATGCTAAAACACATTTTCCTATGGAATAAGTGCCAAATTCCTGATACCCTATCTATTAAGCACATATGTTTGGTATTTTGCCAGCTGTCTTCCAGTGTCTTGAAAAAGTTATTGTGCGAGCTTCCATGAAGATGAATTGAACAAGTCATTAGATTGTCTATGAAGCAAGCAATAATTTCAATATTAAAACAGAAATTCTATAGCGTTGTCAATGCTCAACAAATCTCCTCTCAAACAAGATTATCAAACCAATTTTTGTTTCCATGGTGATCAATAATGCTGGTGGTTTTTTCATTAAAAATTGGAAATAACGGCTTGAAGGTGTTGAGACTACTGGCCTTATTGCAAGTCCCTGCGCTGTTTCTACTGATATTCATTTTGCCCCTCTTTCAATTACAGCTCTTTGGAAAAGTTAAATCCATTGAGTGTCAGAAATAAGAAGACTGATTTGCAAGAAGCCATCGAGTTCTCCCTGGAACAATTTTCACATTCAGTTCTCCTTAAAAGTATTAAATCAGCTGATCCGATATGAAAAATGGAAGAGTTCACTTGTGTCATGGTGTAACTATGTTGTAACTCTTGAAGACATTCCCCAATGTTTACTTGACAGATTTAGGCCAGGCGATGTTGGCAGCATTTCTCTTGTAGGCAAAGATACATTCCTTGTTATGGCTCAGCCTTTCCACCTTGAGACCCTGGGGACATTCCATGTCCATCAATTTGCATTCTGTAAAACAATAAATATAACAAAGTGTTTTAAACATCAAGTCTTCTAGCATGTGAGGGGAAATTTTATTTCAAAAGAAGAAATAAGCAGTAATCTTTGTCAGTTTTATATACACGGTATAAATAATCTAGTTTTACACTTTTTTTTATACATAGTTGCTTGTTTGCTAAAATGGCATTTTGAAATTTCTGAGAAATGCCTTTTCCCAGAGTAAAACAATGTCTACATGCCATTATGCTTGAAAAAATGTTCAAACTTACATTTGGCAGAAAGTCTTATTCTATAAACCTGGAAATGCTAATTTTTTTTTATGAATTTTCTGCTTAAAATTCTGTGTAGTCCATTTATAATATTCAAACATTTTTTCTACTTGTTGAAATCTGTCAGGGATAAACAGAGCAGATCCTCATCAAACAGGTATGTTGGTAAATCCCAGAATAGATTTGTTTGTTTGGGATTTTAAGACAGATTTTTTTTCAGACTTGTACATAGTACTTTGTTTAATAATTACTGACACAGTTCAGGTCATAAGACGACATTTCGAGCTGTTTAGCGGGGAGAGCGACCAGAGGTAACCCTGGGTAGAACCTTCCGCAAGCTTAAGTCCCCAGACTTAATACAAGGACCAATAGTTCTATGATATGTAAAGGTTAGCCCTACCTTCTCCATTGTCCAGTGTGTATAGTCCATAGTCTTGTGGGTTGGTGATCTTAAACTGATGGGCAATTAACGAACCTGTAAATAGTACCAATTAACATTTTTGTATTATGTGTTATATAGAGGATCTTACATGAGTGTTTATTCAATATGAAACGAGTTGGCTAAAAACATATGACACAAGCCTTGGCGAGAGTCATATGATTTTAGTCAACGAGTTTCATAAAAATGATATTGAATAAACACGAATACAAGATTCTATTTATCAAATAAAGATGTATTTTAAGAAAATTGTATAAAAATGCCCACTAAGCGTGTTTTCATCAACTGGTTTCAAGTTATATTTATGTAACTAGTTACATATGATATTTATGTCACTGCTTTATGTCACTCCCAGAAGCCAATTTATGTGATACATTAACATTATGTTAATCTGATAAAGAAAAGGCCTTTTATTAAATGTGCTGTTTAGGTTTGATAATATTACACATACAGCAAGCATGTCAAGTAACAAATGATGTACAATTCACAGTAATAAAGGAAAAGTCACATTACTGTAAAAGATTACATCATTAACCTGCAGTAAACTTATATAGATAAATCACACATGAACAGGCAACACCAGTAACAAGTGAGATACTCAGACCACTACAGTGCTATGTTCGAATAAACAGTTAGTACTGAGTTACAGAGTACTAAGTCAGTTATAATGAACTTGTTGTTCATATGGAACCAAACTTCTGTAAATAAGCTTGTAGTATCTCAGTAAATTGTGGTACCAGTATCTATACTTACAGACATCTTTGGTTGTCATGGTAGGGCGTACAGGCAAAGTCTTCCATACAATGGTGTCTCTGTGTTCATCTGGTATGGCAATTCTGATAAAACCCTGCATGTCACTAATACTTGGAAGTTTACCCTGGAAAGAAAGAAAAGAAAATGAACACTTTAACAAAAACAGCCATGTCTTCATAACAGTATCATTATAATTCAATGTACAGTGCTGAAATTTTACAGCCAACTCTACCATCTTTCCTTACATGTCAGACTATTTAATATTTACAAGAAAATAAAGCACAAAATAAAATAAAATTTAAATGTTAGAATTGAATTGAACATAGTGGAATAGTGACATTGTCTTTTGGTAAAAATGCAATAGTTCTACTGTTCAATAGTAGCAAATCCTTATGTTTTATTTAAATCAGTAGATTTTATCATTTTGACCAAGATGACAATACCTCTTGTTGTGAAGCTTTGGTTTCCTGCATTTCCCGGAAGTTTTTGAGAACCAGCACAGCACTACTTAAAGATGTTAGGTAGTAGCCACCCTCTCCTGTAAGGAGGGAGGGATGTAGTAGACCCCACATATAGTCTGCCTCTATCTCCACGGAAACCATTCCACACTGGATTAGAATGTAAATCAACATGGGCAGAAAGTCTGAAAATGTAAACATACACAAAATTAAACTGGTATATGTTTATAAATAACAAAATCTTTAATCGCCAAGATAAAATACTTACATTAAAAGTATTGTGTAAAAATTTTCCACTGTAAAAAATTATCATATACCTTAACTCCAAAGGCTACAGCCTGTCTCAAAGTACCCTTTTTCATGTTTTTTTGTATTGCTGAGGAAGGTTATGATATACTTTTATTATAAATCAATGGTTGTTTTCAAGAGTTGGTTGCCACAAAGAGGTAAATGTATTGTAGATCCTAACTCTGGGAACATTTTATAGTGTTGTTCAATGCTTACTGGAAGGTCTTTTCAGGTAGGTAATATAGCTGTATTTTGCTGTTAATAGAACGGTGTCAACAGATATTGAACACTGAAGTTAACTCATGATGTTGTGTATACTATACTATCCAATATCTGGACCAGGCTTTCTCATCTTAAAAATGAGTGTCATCTAAAACTTTGTAAACCAACTGTTAAATTACCAATGGAGACTTTTATTTCTTCACTAGTCCACAAATCCTCATGTCTATATGGCCACCACTGTTGAGTCTAAACCTTTAGTTTACTTTCAAATAAAACAAAGCAAATAAAATAGCGCAGTAGGCCAGATCAATACAACATGGAAGTTATTCTTTTGACATAACACTGATTAATGTGCCTCACAGCTAATCATTTTTTATAAAAGGTTATGAAATTATAACAAAACATGATAAGAATACCAAGACACCAATGCTCTGTGCAGAATGTGAATTGATTATACACACCCATTACAAAAATAAGGATTAAAATGCCCATAGCATACTACAGATAACAGGAATGTTTTCATATTTTTGTGCCAATGCTGACTTGGCTGTATGCCTTTTTGTGCAAATGCTGACTTGGCTGTATGCCTTTTTGTGCCAATGCTGACTTGGCTGTATGCCTTTTTGTGCCAATGCTGACTTGGCTGTATGCCTTTTTGTGCCATTGCTGACTTTGCTGTATGCCTTTATGTGCCAATGCTGGATTGCCTGTATGCCTTTTTGTGTCAATGCTGACTTGGCTGTATGCCTTTTTGTGCCATTGCTGACTTGGCTGTATGCCTTTTTGTGTCACACATTATCTATTTCTAGGGGTCCAGATTTGGTTGTAAGCAGAAGGAGACACATATATACAAAACTACAATAAGCACCAGCAATACCTTAGTTTATAACCTTATGTAAGGGAAGTGTTCAAATTCACGCAGAATACTTGTCTACTTACCATCAGCTCCAAATGAACTCCCCCCTGGCTGCTTGCTGGCAACCTGCAAAAATATGTAGAATATGTTATCCATTAAAGTGAGAATATCAAAGTGTAAACTCAACAATCTTTCCCTCTAGATCAGTCAATGATATATTTTATAGAAACCTTTATCAAACAAATTGTTCTAGAGGAAATCAGTTTGTTCTGATATTGGTCTATGCTGTTTGCTCATCCAAGAAAACTTGATATCAGCTTTCAGACCAAGTGTATGAAGTGTAATAAAATTGTATGTATGTGCTTCAGTTTAATACAGTTCATGTAGAAACTGATGCTCTGCTTGGTGCAATAAGTACAAACCAATGCTTGTTATTCGTCCCACACCCATTGCTACAAAGAAAATGTTACTGGATCAAATGCATGAAATTTAGTTCTGATTTCACTGTTTTTTGTGGACTTTTTTATATGTTATTTCTTATCATATTGTTTTTTCTCACCACCCCACAGAGTAGTTATAGAGCAAGAAACACTGCCAGTGAAGAGAAAAATTACTGCAGCATGCAGTATTATTGTTACAACTTTCACACAAGTAAAGGAATTGAAGATGCTCTATTTTCAGTGGTAGAAGAGACTAGAAGTAAAGATATACCCTGTAATGTGAACTCCTGTCCCTATTCAGCAGATATTATTGTAAACTAACTGCACAGTTGAGGTAAGGTCACAATACTTACACATCGGTATATGGTAGACGTGGCACCAAGGAGGTTTTCCAACTTTTTTAATGGAGAGAAAGACTTCTGCATCTGAGTGAAATAGTTCTTGATCCTCTCCAGGGTTGGACCACTGGGCGTTGATATCCCTTTCTGTAACATTTAAAAAACATGTTAACTGGGAAATGCAAGCTTTATTCTAATCAATTTCAAGTGTTCAATCAGAAGTTTAAATCTACTGACATGTGACATGTGAAGATATATTAATTCAGTTAGCATTTTGAAAGTATATGTTATTCAGCCTTATGAGGAGAATAAACATCTCATTTATAACTAGATGTGGTGTTCAGTAGACCACTCATGCCTCCCTCTTGCGCTTTGTCAGAAAATCCAGAAATCTTAAGTAAAAAAGGGGCATAACTCTGTCAAATATGACCTTGACGTACAGAATTTGGTGGCTCACAGCCTTGTTGTCATTCGCAATACAATTTGAAAGTTATGAAGATATGTTTATAAATGACAAAATTATAGCCAAAGTTAAGTTGCTGTAACCGATGGACATACAGTAAAGTGATCCCCATGTATCACATTTCTCCGAAAGGGCGACATAAAAACTTCTGAATAACCAAAACATCAGTGTGTTTTTTTTATTTATTTATTAATACTTATCTGATAAAAATGATTTTACAATTAAAATTAAGACATTTACCCGAATCCCAATTTCTTCCGGTGTTTTAGTTCTTGCATACTTCATGTTACTTGACAACAATCGAAGATTACCATTCCTGAAATATACATGTTCTAGTAAGCTGTACTGACAACACAAAAGTATTTAAACAATGTGGAAATGTGTAACATGAGACATGGGACACACACACATGTGTCAGTGGATATGCAACAGGTGAAATAGTTTAGGCAATGAAGCAAATCTGTTAATTACCTACAAAACAGACAGAGCTAATACAATACATGTATCATATTCCATTGGTAGTTAGTTCAAACAGACATACTGGATGTTTTACCATGATGACCTAACACATTAGTTCCTGTTAATGCACATATACAGAAACTGTTGTCTTACTGAGAACCCTGTCTGACCACAAGTAAATCTGTTATTGATCTGAGGAAAACAATTCTGCTAACTGGATTATTTGCACAGACAGAGTAGATTCTGATAAAAAAACTAATGTAGGGGTCTACAGATGAATTAGGGCCTACATTATATGTCTAAAGCTTACGAGTACTGGTTTCAAAACAGAAATTTAAATTCTGTCAAATCAATATTTTTCCTGAAAAATACCATCATATATAGGTATTTTACTATAAATCTGCAAGTACGGTAATGATGATGAAAGTAGAGGGACTGCACAGAGAGTTAACCGAGATTCTAGCTCAAAGTCAACAACTTTGAAAGGACCAGTCATAAAACATATTGTATTTTTATCACAGAAAAGTTCATTTCTTCTACATTTTATTTATTTCATTGAAACTCTAACATATGGTGACTTTCCAGCTTTCATGGTGACCTTAGATGACCCTGAATAGAGCCACTGACCTTGACCTTCCATAAGATAGCTTCCACATTTGAAAGATTGTACGATCCAAGCAGGGGGGTCAAGGGTCAAGTAATTTAAGTCAAAGACTCTAATCACTGAGTCATAGAGTTTGCCAGCATTTTACAGTCTACACTGTTGGCCATTCCTGCCATTTAATTGCATAGATACATGTATTTTTAGCATATAAAAGTTATTTGCCAACTAACCTTGTGTATTCATTGACAAACAGTGTGTAGATGTTTTGTTTAAGAGGTTTTATCACACAGACATGAAGGGCTGCCTCTATAATGGCATCTATGTTCAGTATCTCATCCGTGCCAAGCTGAAAATAGACATAGCATATTTTCTCATTTGAATACAATCATTTCATTAGGAATGATTTTCAGGATTTTTTTTTTAAAAATTTCAGGAATGAATTTACATAGAATATAAAGAAAATTCATAATTTTCAGTAATTTTTCAGACTTTTTTATGGAATTATTGGGAGAAAATTTTCTTCATGAAAGCTATGTACTATATTTGAACCTTTCCTCAATAATAAGATTTTCTAACTATAGTACTCTTGTCTACTGCATGATACATACTTGTATTTATTTATCAGGTCTTAGCAAATGTAAAAGTACAAATTAAACTATTAGTCCACTTCCAATTACAGTACAAATACACAGTTGTTGTAGCTTGTTTTATAGATATGTAAACTTTATACCACTATATGTAGTATCAATCATGTACACCAGTATTGAACTATAATGTAACTGGATGTCGGGGTATAAGAGAAATACTGTCTAAGCGAAAATTCTAAAATAACTACCGTAACTCAAAACAGTAAAAAAAATATAATCACATTCACTGAATAAACAAAAAACAAAACACTGAAAATAACTGATAGATATACTTAATAACTCTTACAACATGTTTATTTTCTTCATTAATACTCTTTATCTCTGTGATTTTAAGTCAGCATGTGGGCCATTTTTACAGATCATAGATATTTTCAAAACATTTTGTAAGCAGCTAATACAAGGAAACTGACCCCTAACACCGCAACTGTAACCCAAACCTGCGCCAAAAGTCTGGCCAGATAATGGGACAAGATGGCTATCATTGCATGACAATGACCTTGGAAATGTTAATTCCAAAAAGCCGTCATAACTTCCTCTTACCAGTTACTTTATTTAGAGATTATCAAATAGATCTAATCACTTGTGGCATTCACAATATCTTCAGGTTTAAATGAAATACAAATGCATAAACATGTAATTGAATACTGTCAAACAAACTGCAAAACACCAAAACAAACTATTCGATATTGATACGGCCGGAATTTTGGAAATCTTTTTTTGGTACAAGCGTGAATTGACAGGTTATATACTTATGGCCATGACTGATATAAGCAGGTAATGTGGTAATGTTGTTTACTTATGGGCCTTTTTCCAGAAGTTTCTTTGTGCAGTATTCTCCAAGAATGTCCCACATTTTTTGTTTCAGTTAAATTTCTAAGAAATCAAGTTTTTTATGATCTTAATTTTAAACTATGACTTGGCAATAGTAATAGTTGTAATCACACGTGATCACAAGAAAGGCATGAGTCTAGGCCACATGACTCTGTAAATATGTGGCTGGCACTGTTCATTGTGACATGGACGACACTTGGCAATACTATGTGACTTGGAAAAATTCTGTGTTATGAGTATGGTATCAAAAGTGAAGATTATTTTGCAGTAATTTTTTTCTTAAAGTTTTACTTCCCTGTTCTCATAAATTATTAATTTCAACCAAAACAAGTTTGTTCTAGCATTTATTGGATTGATAGAAATCCAATATGGTAAGTTAGCAGGTAACACATATCTATATCATCTCAATGCTGCATGGCTATATGTAGAGGACAAATGTCAAGAACAGTAAAAGAATGATCACTTTGAAAGTCAGCTATGAGCTATTTCATACAGTTTACATACTGTCATCAGGTTTTACTCACAAAATGTTAGAATAAGACTCTAAACCAAGTCTGAGATGAAGGATAAAATATCAGGACTTTATCATACCATAGTCGGGGTATAATTTATCACCCTTTTTAAACACCTCATAATCTTTATATAAAGTGTTAAATCATCTACACATGATTTATTTATTTTCCCCTACAATATCTGAATTACTTTAGCACTTGAACATACTGGAAAGTTATTTATATTCCTTTTCATTCGTGTAAGTACATATAAAACACGCCATATATCTTTAAAACCATTACATAAAAGTTTTATGAATTCACAAAGTCTATTTGATCATTTTACAAGTATATTTTAAAATAAAACTAAGATCCTTAAGTGTAATATTAAATAACAGTTGACAAGTTTTTTGTTTTTGTTTTTTTGTAACAATTAAAAACAAGAGTGCCAAACTGACACAAAATACGCCCTAATTTTGGACAATTCAAGGGTCATAATTCAGGAGTGCCTGAGAGGATTTGGCTGGTTATAAAACTTGGTCAAGATATTATGCCCACCAACATATTCACCAAGTTTGATAAAGACCAGATG